>JAANYP010007708.1:0-15034 GCA_020465985.1 Centrapalus pauciflorus | reverse complement strand
GAATCATGAAATATTTCTCTTAAATATGTTTAGAATAATAATGAAAATACTTAACTCTAGTTTTATGTAAGTCGTGAACCATAGCTGAATTATTTTATGGAGCATAATCATTGTTTTTGAACTGGTTTGTGAATCACAGTTATGATACAAGCATCAGATCAATATGCTTGTGAATTAGTGCATTGTATACATGCAAAATGAATATGATGTGAATCGTATAATTAAATAATGTGAATCATTACATTTGTTAAGGTTCATATGATTATTTTATATTTTGAACGGTGATAAACCATTGTGGTGGAATGAATCTCTGATGGTGTCGTGAACCATGATGGTTGAGTGAATCAATGGTGGTGTCGTGAACATTAATGGTGAAGTGAATTGCCGGTGGTGGTGTTGTGAACCACGGTCCACGGTAGTCACCACTGGTATCGTGAACCACGACGACGGTGTTTGTGAATCACGGTGGTGCTATCAAGTGGGGTCATGAATCACGATAGTACCGTGAATCACAAGTGGTGTTGTAATAGTTATGAATTTTTATTTTGTAAAAATATGAATATGATTTTTATTGTAAGCATAATATTTCCAAAATAAAATGGAAGGAAAATGTGAAATGGACCAAAATACTCTTTTAGTGTGAATCCATTCAGCATATTTTCAATTTATTTACAATTATGCAACCTTAATTCTTATTGGTTGATTTATAAATTTAAAACCTCCCATTGGTTCTTACCGTCCTCATTTTAAGCACGGTCTCTTTTTATCCTCACCATATATGTATATATACATATATATATATATATATATATATATATATATATATATGTATATATATATATATATATATATATATATATATATATATATATATATATATATATATATATATATATATATATATATATATATATATATATATATATATATATATATATATATATATATATATATATATAGGGGAGGGTTCTTCTAAGAATTATAAAAAAATGTGGGAACCTAAGAACCTTTATGGCCTTTGGATTAATGATAATCAATGGTTGATATATTGGATGTCAATTTTGTAATTATTTTGAACTTTAATAGTGGAGAATCTTGAAAACGTGTGAAAATGGTATTTTTGGAAGAAAAAAAAATATGTTTTTTCTCTTTCTCTCTGTTAGATTTATTATTTCGATCATAGGAGATGTTTTGTAATATTTATTATCTTTGTATTTTGTCTTGTATTTAATTTCCATGTAATTTATGTTTATGTAAAAGTCTAGGGGCCAAATGTGTCAAGTTGTAAAAGTTAATTAAAAGAGCCTAGAAATAGGCTCCTAGGGTTACTTTGTATTCCACGGTTGACATTTGAATAGAAAATCACAGCCGCCACTGTTCATTTACTCTCAACATTCATATTGTCTCTTCTTCATCATTTCACATTTATTGAGCTTGTTTCTTCATGTGTATGATAAGAAAATCGTCAAGATGCTGAAAATATAAGGGAATACATTATTACACTCTCTCTTACTTTTTTTCCATTTTCATTTTATTTTTCTTTCATTATAATTGATTTTTAAAGTAAAAAACGTTTTTTATTTAAAAAACATTTTCTATATGGAAAATTATTTAATTGCTAAAAAAATAACGTATTTTATATAGAAATATTATATGTCTATATAGAATATTTTTTTCTATATAGAATATGTTAACGAACATATTCTATGCACAATCTACGTAGAATGTCATGCATTCTACGTAGAATGACATGCAATCTACGTAGAATGTCGTGTAGAATGTCAAATATCATATATTCTACGTAGATTACCTTATAAAATATATCAAAAACACATTGAAACAAAAAAAAGATTTCATTTAGACATTTTATCAAACACTTGGTATGCAACTGATATAAAATATACCAAAAAGACTTGAATAGTAATGTTAATCTACATAAAAAGATATAGAAATATATAAAAAAACATAAAAATATATGAAATATATAAGAAACATAACATTCTACATAGATTATGTGTTATTTTTACAAGTAGTCTTGTATTATATTCTATTTAGATTATCATTTAATCTACGTAGATTATCATGTAAAACATCCAATAACTATTACAATCATTAAAAATCTAATATCTTACAAATAATCTTCATTATAAAACATGAAATGAATCTGTTATATTCTATGTAGAGTATCGACGAACATATTATATGTACAATCTACGTAGAATGTCATGCATTCTACGTAGAATGACATTCAATCTACGTAGAATGACATTCAATCTACGCAGAATAGTATGCAATATACGTAGAATGTCATGCAATCTACGTAGAATGACATGCAATATACGTAGAATGTCGTGTACAATGTCAATTATCATATATTTTACGTAGATTATTACATGATAAAATATACCAAAAACACATTGAATAATAATGTTAATCTACATAAAAAGATATAGAAATGTATAAGAAACATAAAAATATATAAGAAACATAACAAATTTACATAGATTATGTTTGATTTTTACAAGTATTATTGTATTATATTCTATGTAGATTATGATGTAATCTACGTAGATTGTCATGTAATCAACATAGATTATCATGTAAACATCTAATAACTATTACATCCATTCTAAATATAATATCTTACAAATAATTTTAATTATAAAATATGGAAAGATATATCCTGATCAGATCTCTCTATCTCGTTAATGTCATAGTTATATTCCAGATCAGCCAAATTCTAGAATATTATCGTCGATACTCTACATAGAATGTCACGCAATCTACGTGGAATGACATTCAATCCACGTAGAATGACATGCAATCTACGTAGAGTATCGACGAACATATTCTGTGTACAATCTACGTAGAATGTCATGCAATCTACGTAGAATGTCATGCAATCTACGTAGAATGGCATTCAATCTACGTAGAATGACATGCAATCTACGTAGAATGACATTCAATCTGCGTAAAATGTCATGTAGAATGTCAAGTATCATATATTCTACATAGATTATATGATAAAATATACCAAAAACACATTGAATATTAATGTACATTTACATAAAAAGATATAAAAATGTATAAGAAACAAAAAAATATATGAAATATATAAGAAACATAACATTCTACATAGATTATGTGTGATTTTTTACAAGTAGTCTTGTATCATATATTCTATGTAGATTATCATGTAATCTACGTAGATTATCATGTAAAACATCTAATAACTATTACATTCATATATATCTAATATCTTACAAATAATCTTCATTATAAAACATTGAAAATGAATCTGTCATATTCTATGTAGAGTATCGACGAACATATTTTATGTACAATATACGTAGAATGTCATGCAATCTATGTAGAATGGCATGCAATCTACGTAGAATGACATTCAATCTACGTAGAATGACATTCAATCTACGTAGAATGTCATGCAATCTGCGTAGAATGTCATGCAATATATGTAGAATGTCGTGTAAGATGTCAAATATCATATATTCTACATAGATTACATGATAAAATATATCAAAAACTCATTGAAACAAAAAAAAAAAGATTTCATTTAGACATTTTATCAAACACTTGGTATGCAACTGATATAAAATATACCAAAAATACATAGAATAAAACTGTTAATCTACGTAGAATAACACACAATCTACGACATGCAATCTACGTAGAATGACATGCAATCTACGTAGAGTATCGACGAACATATTCTATGTACAATCTACGTAGAATGTCATGCAATCTACGTAGAATGACATTCAATCTACGTAGAATGTCATGCAATCTATGTAGAATGTCGTGTAGAAAAATAATATTTTTTATTTCAAAAATACCCTTTTGATCCAAGGGCTTTAAAAGGTTCCTAGGTTCTCACCATCTTTAAGGTTCTTAAAAGAACCTCTCCCTATATATATATATATATATAGATATATATATATATATATATATATATATATATATATATATATATATATATATATATATATATATATATACACACATATATATATATATATATATATATATATATATATATATATATATATATATATAAAATATGATTAATTTAGAGTTTTGATTTAATTAAACTCTAATATAATAATATAATATATATCTTAATAATATATTTATTATTTAAACCTTATATAATTATCTCTATACTATATTTATTAAATAATATTTGTCTTTTATATACATTATCTAATAATATATAAGTGACTAGATAATTATTTATAATTATCTCTAATTATTTGTTTATAATTGTCCATCTAATTATCTAATAATTAGATGATAATATCAATTCAAATAAATACATCTTTTATCTAATATCTAATAATAAATAAAGGGATAATTATTAAAATAGCCAAATCTCACACCTTTATTCACTTTTTAGCCACTTTATATACATTTTACCAAAATAGCCACACTTTACGTTACCACATTTACGTGATAGCCACAATTTACATGATTTGTACATTTTTTCATTTTTTAATGCATTACGTTACAAAAGGTGTGTGGTCACGTAAATTGTTGTACTTTACGTGACCATTTTTGCTCCTTCCCCATGAATGTTTGGTGGGATGTCTTGTCACACTTTACGTGACCAAGTACAACAATTTACGTGACCAAACACCTTTTGTAACGTAATGCATTTAAAAAAATGAAAAAAAGTACAAATCACGTAAATTGTGGCTATCACGTAAATTGTGGCTATTTTTGTAAAATGTATATAAAATGGCTAAAAAGTGAATAAAGGTGTGAGATTTGACTATTTTAGTAATTATCCCATAAATAAAAGACTAGATAATTAGTTAATTATCATCTAATGACAATTAAGTCACTACAATATCTTTTGTTTCACCAACCTGTCACCCATCTACCTTCTCGATCTCACTCATTCTACTTTACAATTTTGGAAAACATATAATTAGATGTGACCTTGATGTGTTATATTTTGTGTTTTGTGTATTGTGTAGGTTAAAGATTTTACCTTCTCACTACAGGGTATAATCTTTGGGATGGGTGTGTAACCTTACCTATATAGAATTAATTAAACTAGTAAATATGCTCTCCTTATTAGCTAAATAATTGTGACTTCCTCTTTAAGCAACTGGGTATCTTAGAGGTTGTAGAAAGTGATTGTAATAGTTGTAATAACATAAAAAGATCCGATTATCAAGTTTGCAACTACGTGTGATTATACATTTCATTCGTTTAATAAAAACTTCTAGCTAGTACATCTGAGGTAGATAAAGGTGAATATGCTTTAAAAGTTTTCTGGTTCATAAAGCCTTAATTTTGACCACATCAAAACGTTATGCTTTAATTATATATGTTTTCTGCCAAATGTTTTCTATTTCGTCTTTTTTTTTTTTGTTATGTTTGGATGTTACCACTGCTCATGTCCTCTTTTAAAGCCACATAGATATGAAGCAATTCTCCCTAAATATTTATCTAAAATGTATCTTCCCTTCTCTTCTTGACTAGGTTTATATCAATTAAAATTTCGCTACAGATAAATCAACATTAAACTAGAATTGCTTCACTTTTACAAATGTAGCAGTTCTTCTTTCAAATTGTACTATTGTCATTGGTTGTTCCACTATCATATGATTTGTACTTAAATGTGTGGTTTATGTTGAAAATGTTAAAGAATTATTATTATACATCTATTCACTTCAGGTCTTGAATTATAACAAACTGGAAGGACAAGGAACTTTACTCAGTTGGTGTCCATATATGGTGGAGCTATTGAGTATGTCAATGTTCACTCTTTTTTGGGTAGTATATATTTTATTATTTGCCAATCATGGTGATTGGTGATCTTAGACACTTGCAGTCATGATTTTAATGTTATTCCATGAACTACATTATCCCATTTTTGACAGAATATAGCGAAGTTGTAGTTGGTTTGTTCCATTTTCGTATGATTTGTACGTAGATGTGTGGTTTATGTTAAAATCAAAGTTGTTCCCTTATCAACAGCCTCCCCCCATTCAATCCCGGTTTAAAAACCGCGGTCTATTAGAAATTTAACCGGGGTTAAAAGGTGTTTTTGTAGTAGTGGAGTCATCGATTTGTGTTTTTAATTAAACCCACACACCCACGTTTGAGATCATTAAAATTTTATTTTATTTTAAAATTTAATTGTAATCACATGAAGGGAAAAAAACCCAAGTATGTTGACCATGACTTCAAAATAGAAAATTTTATCATATGACTGAAGAAAATGACCCCCAATAAATACAAACGAACCATGACAAATATAATAGAAAATAATAATAATATGATTAAGAAAAGAGACCGGCCCTCAAATAAACACAAATTGACCATGACTTCTCCAATTTGTTGATGTGTAGTTTCATTTATTCATCTACATAGTTTCATTTGTATATATATACTCTTTTATTAGGCAATGTTTACTACAGTTATAAGAATTGAAACAATCGAAACAAAGAAATTAAATCAACAAACTTTAACATATACAAAGAATGATGATTTTCTTGATTCAGTTTATGCAACGGTTTCTTATTATTTATTTTCTCATGGCAGCAGTACTGGTAGTTGGAAATAGTAACGGAATTATCAACAAGTGCATCAATGAGGAAAGAGAAGCTCTCCTTCATTTTAAAGCTTCCCTTGAAGACCACTGTGACCTTCTCTCTACATGGATAGGTGAAGAAGATGACTGTTGTAAATGGGAAGGAGTCCTGTGTGACGACCAAACGGGTCATGTGGCACACCTTTACTTGTCTAACGACGGTGAGATTAGTTATCCATGTCTTGTAGGTGAGATTAGCCCTTCATTGGTTAACTTAACCTACTTGAATTATCTTGACCTTTCCCACAATTCGTTTAGTGGAACAATTCCCACTTTCATTGGTTCCATGACCAAATTATGGTACCTTGACATTGGTTGGAATTCTTTTCATGGAATCATTCCTCCAGAATTTGGAAACCTCACCAACTTGGAAATGCTTCATCTTGAAAGGCTTGGAAGATGTACAATTGAGAATATAGATTGGTTGTCTCATCTATCCCATTTGCGGTACCTTGATATGTCTGGGATTTCCCTAGCCAAAGCAAATCATTGGGTAAATGTAATTCTAAGTCTCCAAGAATTATCGTTTTTAAGTTTATCAGATTGTGACCTCTCACAGGTGATGTATCCATATTCTTCATCATCTCTCAGTTCTTCTTCTGCTTCTTCTTCTTCATCTATTACTACCCTTGATCTCCAAAGCAAGAATCTCAACTCATCCATGTATAGTTGGTTGTTCCCATTAACTAGCAATAGGCTTAAAGATCTTGATCTCTCCTACAACATGTTTGATGGGATACCCAAATATATTGGAAACCTATGTAGTTTGGAAATTTTACATATTTACAGAAACTCACCAGTTGTTTATTTTTCGGATTTTCTATACAACTTGTCCAGCGGATGCACGTCAGTTACATTAAGGGAGTTGGATGTTTCAAGAAGCCAATTCACAGGGACATTGTCTGATGATATCAAAAAGTTTTCATTGCTAGGTACGTTGAGCATATCTCACAACAATTTAGATGGAAGTATAAGTAACAAAGTGTGGGAACTACCTCTTGACACTCTAGACATTTCTTCCAATTCGTTTAGAGGTGTTGTCTCTGAAAACAGTGGATGGTCAAACGTTTCTCATATTGATCTTAGCTCTTGTAAGCTAGGTCCTCGCTTCCCTAAATGGGTTCAAACACTCAAAAATCTTGTTTATCTAGATATTTCCAACAATAGTATTTCAGATGCAATTCCAGTGGGATTTTGGAATATGTGGTCTTCTAAATTGAATTATCTGAATCTCTCTTGCAACAACATTAGTGGGGAAGCACCGAATTTATCATCCAATTTTTGCCTAAATTCTCCTCAAAGTAGTGGTCCTCCATCAAGTATATTCCAACACTATTACTCATCTTGTTATTCAATAATAGATTTGAGTACCTACAACTTTTCTGGTCCAGTGATGAATGTTTCTTCCTCGTTGTCATTGTTAAATCTATCTAGAAACAAATTCTATGGAGGACTCTCTTTTTTATGCCAAATCACTGATGGCCGATTATCATTTCTTGACCTCTCGCACAACTCATTCACTGGACATCTTCCAGACTGTTTGTGGCATTTCGACCAACTAATTGTTCTTGATCTAGGAGATAACAATTTATATGGAAGGATTCCTAACTCTCTAGGACATTTGGTTCAACTTGAAGTGTTGCATTTACATAATAACAATTTTTCTGGAGAATTGATCTTGTCTTTAAAGAATTGCTCCAAGTTACAGTTTTTGAATATGGGAGACAACAGATTTTTTGGTAATGTGCCTATTTGGATTGGGGAAAGCTTATCAAGGATGTATATTCTTAGCCTCGGATCAAACAACTTCTTTGGAACCATTCCTTTTGAATTGTGCCAACTAGCTAACCTTCAAATTCTAGACTTGTCTATGAACAATCTCGAAGGAACCATCCCCACATGTTTGAACAATTTCACATTCATGGTTTTAAAAGGATTATCACTGGAACGGAATGTGCATTATTATTCATCGCATGTCTCAAGGTCTTTTGAATTTTATGGTATGTATGTCGACCGTGCATTGATACAGTGGCAAGGAAATGAACGTGAATTCACTCGTAATTTAAGGTTTTTGAAGAGCATTGATTTGTCAAGCAACAATTTAACAGGAGAAATCCCAAATGAATTAACCGCTCTTCATGAATTGGTTGCATTGAATTTGTCAATGAACGCTCTACTTGGAGAGATTCCACAGAATATCAGTCAGATGAAAGAACTCACAATATTGGATCTCTCTAGAAACAATATTTCTGGAGGGTTACCATCAAGTATGTCTGGAATGACTAGATTAGCTTATCTTGACGTGTCGTATAATAACTTCTCAGGGAGAATTCCATCTGGCACTCAACTCCAATCCTTTGCACCATCAAGGTATGCTGGGAATACAAGATTATGTGGTCCTCCCATTACCAAATATTGTCCCAGAGATCAAGAACCAGAAATTCCTCCTGTCATAGGTGACAACGAGGGTGATGGGGAGAGCATAGATGAACTTAACAAATGGTTCTATATTGGTGGGGCTGCAGGCTTTGCTACTGGGTTTTGGATAACATGCAGTGTTTTACTTCTCAACAACCGTGGGAGGCATGCCTTTTTTCACTTCCTTGATAGCTCGAAAGATTGGATCTACGTAAAAGTGATGGTGCTCATTTCAAAATGGTAAAAGCTTTCAATTTCAGTTTTCTTCTTTGTATGTTTGTAGTACTTATTTTTCTTTCAATTCATTTACTACTGTAACTCTAAGAGGTGATGTAAGACTAATTCACACTTGTATTTGGCAAGGGTTTTTAAGTCCCCATTATCAAAAAAAATTTGCCACCACAACACCATGGGTGGTCACTTTGTTTTGTTGTGTTAAATAGGATATCCTAAATGTTTCAAAATTGTAGTAGTATATATGGATGTTCTAAATGTTCAATGCCATCAGCTGTAATTGTTTTTGTCTATTACATGACTTTTAACATCCTTCTAATTTTAATTATGTTTCTGACCACAAATGAGACTCTTAGATGCACAAAACAGAGCCAAGAACAAGCTAACCAGCTTAACAACAGCAGGCTTTGCCTAGCTACTATTGTAAGGGTGTTAATTTGTACCCTAAACCGACTCAAGATACATGCCAAAGCTAAGATATTCTTTAATATATGGAAATTTTGCATAACATGATACCAACCCACGTCTGGCCCAAAAAGACACCAGGGGACGATTGGTACGGTACGTAGAACGGAATGGAATGGAATTATATAGGACTTACATGTAATTTTGTTATATGTGTGATGACAACATTGACTCTCAACGAGTGGTAGTATAGAATTGAGTTTATATAGTATAAATCTCATCTCTCATTTCCTACTCAACACTAGTGGTGCACGTTAGCCGGATTTGATTTTGTCCAATTCGGGTTTTTGCCCAAAAAAATGGGTTTTTAATAACCGGTTCGGATTTCAACCGGTTTAATTTGGACCCAATAAAATGTATCCTATGTAACCGGTTTCGAATATAAAAAACCGGTTATATAAAAAATCCGATTTTTTTTTTATTTTTTTTATTTTAGACTTTCACTTTGGGTTTGACCATTTTTTATCATCTATTTGAGAAATCTTTTATTTGGGTTTTTATTTTTAATAAAATTGGGCTTTTTAAATTATTTTATAAATTATACGTTATAATTTATACATTTACAACTTATAAATTAGAAACTTATAACTATAATTAAGATAATAAAACTCCAAACAAATATGTTATATTATATTTGATTATAAATACATAAAAAGTTTAAAATTATAAAATTAATGTATAAAAAATGGGTTTATAAAATCTGGTCCAAATATTAAAAAACCGATTTTGGAACAGAATCAAAACGATGAAAATTAGAGAATGGATATTTAATAGTTTTTGATTCATATCCTATATAACAACCTTTATTTATTGTGACTTATAACATTTATTAAGAAAACTTATAAATTTTATTCTATTTTATTTCACCTACCAAACGTCCCTAAGTTATCAAAGTTAACTTAGTCGACTTGTTTTCGTTTCTATTTAAATTCTTAACAAATTAAGTACCAAGCCTTGCATGTCGGTTGCTTTTCATTGGTTAACTAATAGTAGTGTTTCCTTTTTTCTAGTTGTTTATTTCTAAAAGTTTTAGTATAAATATCGTAAAGTTTTTTTTATTGAGATAAGGGATAATTGCGCAAAAAACCCTTAACTTGTCAGGTTTTTGTGATTAAAATCCAAAACCATTTTTCGTTGTATTAGAAAACTCCGAACTAACTAAAATTCAGTAAATCAAAGTTTTATTAATGGTTAACCGGTTGAAACCGATTATTAATCCTACGTGCACGGATAAATAACCTACGTGGAATAAATTTTAATTGTTGAAACCAGTTGTCAAGTATTGCATATCATTTAAACACTCATTGATGATGTAATCTCATTTAAAAATTACAATTAAAAATTATCAACGAGGTTTAAATGATGTATAATACTTAACAACCGGTTTCAACAATTAAAACTTATTCCACGTAGGTTATTTACGAGTCCATGTAAGATTAATAACCGGTTTCAACGGGTTACTTATTGATAAAACATTGATTTACTGATTTTTAGTTAGTTCGGGATTTTAATGCAACGAAAAATGGTTTGGAGTTTTAATCACAAAAAGCTGATAAGTTGATGGTTTTTTGCGCAATTATCTCTTAAGATAAAGAGGAAGATCTAAATTTAATTCAATTGCAATTATTTCGTAGTCTATAATTCTTGGGAGTTCACCATGTCGAATTTGTCTTCTATCATTACACAATATAATCTACATGTATTTTGGTACCCTAAAACACAACTCGCTTAATTGCCACCGGCCCCTAGCTTGATGTATAATATCCCCATCCATTTTGCGGTGCCGGCCGTACGTGTCAGCCATATTGTCATCGATTAAATTCTTCTTCCCCGCGTAATGTATTTTAAAAGTTTGTATAGAACATATGTATTGTACGCTATACTATATTAAATACTAGTTTATAAACTCATGTATAACATGGGTATACATTTAAAACTTTAATTTCATTAATCTTGTAGGATAATCTTTAAATATATTTTATCAAATTTATAATAATTATTTATATAATACAATAAATATAAATATAATATATAAAAAGAAAAGTTATCATTCAAATTCAAATTTGAGTTTTATATTAGATAAGATTTAGATTTGATTAGATATTATTTAAATTATTTATTATAGATAGATTGGAAAAAATAAATTTTAGAAGCAAATTAATAGGAAATTGTTAGGTACACGTGACAATCCCATGTTAAGTCAATTGGCGCTCTATCTAGATGCCATGTGACATCTAGTTACTCATATAATAGAATAGATAAACATTGATCTTGTAGGATAATTTTTAAATATATTTTATCAAATTTATAATAATTATTTATATAATACAATAAATATAAATATATAAATATATAAAAAGAAAATTTATCAATTCAAATTCAAATTTGAGTTTTATATTAGATAAGATTTAGATTTGATTATATATTATTTAAATTATTCATTATAGATAGATTGGAAAAAAAAATTTAGAAGCAAATTAATAGAAAATTGTTAGGTACACATGACAATCTCATGTTAAGCCAATTGGCGCTCTATGTAAATGTCATGTGGCATCTAGTTACTCATATAATAGAATAGATAGATTAATAAAAATAGTCATTTTTACAATTAGTGACAGTTTTTGTATTTTAGTTTTGAAAAAATTTAATAGGATGTAACATTATATTACATTAGGAAGAATTGTTTAAATAACAAGTAAATTTTTTTTCCTTTTTTCTTATTACAACAATCTCACAAATTTTATACCAAATAAATGAACCAACTCTTTGTTCGATCATTCCCGATTATAGCATTTAACTGGTTAACTACGGTGAAAAAGGGCTATATTTTAGGGTTTATTGTTTGAAATAACAACCTACTTTTTATTTTATTATGACAATGAGTTTTATATTTTACCATTCACTACAAAAAAATGGTCTTTAGCGACACAGTCAACGACATCTTTAGTGACGTTTTTTTATGTCAGTGATATCTTTAGTGACATCTTTAGTGACATCAAAGGAGGTGTCGCTATAAATGCGTCGCAGATTTTTCATGACATCAAAAGGCACGTCGCTAAAATTTTTGACACCTGTAGTGACTTACTTCTGGTAAAAGTGTCGCTATCCAATGTTATGTCACTATTCGTGTCATTATTTATGTTCTTAAATTATGTCACTAGTTGTGTTGTAATGTGTGTCACTACTATCGAATGTTGTTACTAGTTGAATCACGATTTGTGTCGCTATTTTTAAATGACGTTGCTACTTGAGTTATTGTTTATGTCACTATTCTTGGATGATATCACTACTTATGTAGCTATTTGTGTCACTGTTAACGATTGTTGTTGCTAATGACATTACTGTTTATGTCACTGTTCATGAATAATGTTGCTAGTTGTGTTGCTATGTATGTCGCTATTATTGAATCTTGTCGCTAGTTGCATCACTATTTATGTTGCTATTTTTGAATGATGTCACTAGTTGAGTCGTTGTATGTCATTACGTGTGTCGCTATTATTAAATGATGTCGCTAATTATGTTATTGTTTGCATCGCTATTCTTGATTAATGTTGCAATATGTGTCGCTCTTCTGGAGTAATGTCACTACTCATGTTATGATATATGTCGCTATACTTGATTTATGTTACTATGTGTGTTGCTATTTGAGTCGCTATCTTTAAATGACGATGTCCCTATTTATTATTCGTCATTATTTTTTTAAAAAGTTGTTGTTTTCTATCAAATTATCATACCTATATTATTAACAGTTATATTTTATCAAAAACCAAAATTGAGGAAAATCTATTGTTTATTTATTTTATCAAACTATATTATTAACAATTACTCTTGGTTAAAAAGTATGTCATTTGTACTCAAAACAACAAAAATGTTTTATACCAACTAAACTATTTATGCTCTTCTTGGCTGATACTGGAGAACGTTTAGAACTCTTTCGGTGGCCCTTTGCATCTCTTCAGTCACCGTGCGCGTCGTAGCTTTTCCTCCAACTCATCAATCCTTTGTGCTTGTTCCAACTTTGTAGATTTAATCATTTCTTGTTCTTCTTGTTGTCGTTGCACCATCTCTCGTATATTATCACATCTCGCATTACTAGAATTGTTGACAGAAGATTCCTCATTGTTGTTGTTGTGAAGAACAAAATCATCTACACTGACCCCAATCCGTAGACTCTGCCATTTTTTGACCCGACAATGTCTAGCCATCTTGGGTATGAGTTGTCCACGTTCCCAGATTGAGCGTCAAGGTCATCTATACTGTATTTCACTATAAAAAAAAATGGCATTTAGCGACACTGTCAGCGACATTTTTAGCAACGTTTTTTTTGTCAGTGATATCTTTAGTGACATCAAATGAGGTGTTGCTATAAATGCGTCGCAGATTTTAGTGACATCAAAAGACTAGTCGCTAAAATTTTTGACACCATTAGCGACTTCTGGTAAAAGTGTCGCTATCTAGAATTATGTCACTATTGGTGTCATTGTTTGTGTCGCTAATTTTTAATTATGTCACTAGTTGTGTTGTAATCTGTGTCACTACTATCGCATGTTGTTACTAGTTGAATCACGATTTGCGTTGCTATTTTTAATGATGTTGCTAATTGAGTTATTGTTTATGTCACTATTTTTGGATGATGTCGCTACTTAAGTAGCTATATGTGTCACTGTTAATGAAGGTTGTCGCTAATGACATTACTGTTTGTGTCACTGTTGTTAAATAATGTTGCTAGTTGTGTTGCTTTATATGTTGCTATTATTGAATGTTGTCGCTAGTTACATCACCATTTATGTTGCTATTGTTGAATGATGTCGCTAGTTGAGTTGTTGTATGTCACCATGTGTGTCGCTATTATTAAATGATGTCGCTAATTGTGTTATTATTTGCATCACTATTGTTGATTAATGTTGCAATATGTGTCGCTATTCTTAAGTGGTGTCACTACTCATGTTACTATATTTGTCGCTATATTTGATTTATGTCACAATGTGTGTCGCTATTTAAGTCACTGTTTTTATATGATGTCGCTATTATTATTATTTTTTATTACTATTGCTATTTTCTATCAAATTATCAGAACTATATTATTAACAATTGTATTTTATCAAAAACTAAAATTGAGAAAAATCTATTTTTATTTATTTAATTAAACTATATTATTAACAATTATTTAAAAAGTAGATTGTTTGTACTCAAAACAACAAAATTGTTTTATATCAACTAAACTATCTATGCTCTTCTTGGCCGATATTGGAGAACATCTAGAAGTCTTTCAGTGGCCTTTTGCATCTTTTCAGC
>JAANYP010007707.1:0-165135 GCA_020465985.1 Centrapalus pauciflorus | reverse complement strand
ATGTGGATGGATGAGGATATGTTGATGAAGATGGAGTGGAGAAACTTTGCGGCGCAGTTGAACTGGAAGGATTGCCTACATTATTAACAACATTAGACACACTAGCGTTAGGACCGAAAAATTCAACATAAAAAGGATCAAATAAATTAACCAAATCAGAAGAAGAAAAAGAAATGGGGTTATTCGATGAGTCTCCAGGCATTTGAGTAATGCGTGGTCCTGATTGATCAACTTCGGGTGCCAGTTCAGCCAACTCATCAAATGTGACGTGCACACTTTCGTTGACGGTTCTGGTTCGGGTATTGAATGCGCGATACGCCTTCAAGTTGGATGAGTATCCAATGAAGATCGCTTCATCCGCCTTTTCGTTAAATTTCCCGAGGTTGTCTCTGTCATTCAGTACATAGCACCTGCAACCAAATACACGTAAGTACTTGATAAATGGTACTTTATTCAAAAAGAGCTGGTATGGAGTTTTGTTAAAGCGCTTATGAATGATGGAGCGATTCTGTGTATAGCATGCTGTTGATACGGCTTCGGCCCACAAGAACGGAGGTAGCTTTGAGTATGTGAGCATTGTACGAGCGGCTTCTACTAGCGTACGGTTACGCCTTTCCACGATCCCGTTTTGTTGAGGTGTTCTAGCACCAGAGTATTGATGCTGAATCCCCTTGGATCAAAGGAAGCCCTCTACTACCGAGTTCTTGAACTCCGTGCCGTTATCTGATCTGATTGATTGTACTGACAGCTGCTGTTGGGTCTCGACACTTTTGATAAAATCAATGATTTCTTGAGCTGTCTCGTCCTTGGAACGCAAGAACCTGACCCAGGTATATCGAGAATAATCATCAACGATAACCAACACATATCGTTTTCCATTTATGCTTTGAGTTCTCATCGGCCCGCATAAATCCATATGAAGTAACTCCAAAACTCTTTTTGTTGATGGTTCGGGCTTTGGTTTGTGAGATGATCGTTTCATTTTTCCTTTCTCACATGCTCCGCAAAGATGGTCCTTTTCGTAGCGCAACTCAGGAAGTCCTTTGACCAATTGCTTCGCAGCCAGCTTGTTTATGTTATCAAAATTCAAATGGGATAATCTTCGATGCCACAACCAAGAGTCTTTTGACGAGGCTTTTGATAGTAGGAAAATGTTATCCTTCACCACAAGCTTAGATACGTCAATGGTGTAAAGGTTAGATTTTCGGGAACCAGTCAAGATTTCTTTTCCATCTATGTTCTTAACACTGCAGTTCTTAGCCCTAAATGTTACTTCTAGTCCTTTGTCGCAGAGCTGTCCTATGCTAAAAAGATTATGAGATAACCCTTCAACATAGTCAACGTCCTTGATGACCAGATTATTTAGAACTAAGTCCCCGTATCCTTTTATTTGAGCCTGATGGTTGTTCCCGAATTTCACAGTTCCGCAGTACTGTTCAACAACGTTGGACAGCAATTCTCTTCTTCCTGTCATATGCTTGGAGCAACCCGAATCCATATACCGAATGGACATAGCCTGAAAAACACATAAATTCATATAATGAAAACTATATGTATTCAAACTCATCCATTTTTAATTCACAATCAAACCGTGTTCTGAATCGAGATGTTCAGAAAACATGATGAGTTAAGACTGGGTCCTGGGCTGTGTGCACAGAAGCCAAACGTGTCGGTTTAAGCACAACCGACAAGCAAAAGAACGGGTCCTAGTCTAAGGTAACTAGAAGCCATTTCTTTGAAGCACGGGTCTTGATCAGAAGTAACCAAGAACCATCTGCATTAAGATCACACAACCTTGGGTACCCACCTCAATATGGGTCCCTTTTTGTTAGGAATTCCAGATTTATATGGCACGTGTACAGATTTAGAAACCCAACTAGCATTTGTGTGAGGTCTAGATGCACAACCCTTTGGAATCCATTGAAGATTGGATTTATTGGGTTTTGGAACCTTAGGCGCTGAAATTGCCTTCGGTTTTTGTCTTGATGAGACCTTCTTGACCGTTGCTTTGGTTTTGGGCCTTGGCAACAGACATGTCTCAACTTTGTTTGTGGCCGATGATGCACTATTTTTAGTTTTCTTTTTCCGAATTCGTTTAACAGGATAAGGCACAAAAGCATTCATTTCAGGAACCTGTTGTCTATATTTAGTTGGACATAGATTAAACAAATCCTTGAAAGAGTACTTTAATGAAATAGTAGAATTCGGTACATCATTACAAACATTGTCACATACTTGGTTACACAAATTGTCTTTAGAGATTACAGACATCCTATCTCTAGAAACAAATTCACATGGCATCAAAGCCTTCTTCACAAAAAAACTTGAAAAATCCTGCATGGTGGTTTTTGGGACTCTCCTTATATGATCTGTAGGAACAAAACGATTAGAGTCAGTAAGCATGGAAGATTTAGACTTGACAGACTTTTCTTTTTGGAGGTGAGTGGGTTTCTTAAAAGACTTGGATTTTATCTGAGTCTTTTTAGAAACCTCATTCTTGAAAGCATTTGAGCACTCACCTTTGACAAAGATAGAAGAAGTTTCAGCTGTAGCCTTACCTTTATCTGATGAAATACATGGAATTTTTAGAGAATGAGAAAGTGTTTGTTGTTTTGAAAGATCTTTCAATCGTTGTGAAACTATTTCAAAATTTTCTCTGTAGACAGTGACTTCCACAGTTTGTTGAAAAGATTGATTTATCAATTCTTCTTCTCTCTTAAAAAGAGCATCTTGAAGATCAAGTGCTTTCTCTTGAGACGACTTCAATCCCTTTTCTAAAACAATGATTTGTTGTTGAAGAACTTTTGCAGGAATATAAAGTTGAGGAGTTGATTTTACAGTTTCAGTTTTCAATTCAGCTTCTGAATAAGTTGACGAGAGATCTTCCTCTAAAGTGGGTACTCTAGAAGAATAACTCTCGTTAAGTTCTTCATATGAAAAGAAATTTCTTTATCTTTACGCGCAACACGTTTCTCATTTTCTTGGTTTAAAACTTCTTTTGATGACTCAAAAAAGAAAGATTTAATACCGGCTCCCATATAATTCATGTCATAAAATACAGGTAAGACATTTTGTGCTTTTTCCAAATATTTAGGATTTTTAAAACCAATTCCCTGTTTAGAATGGTAAAACCTAGTTTCTTTGGGCTGATTTAAATGGATAGTTTGTTCTGTTTGACCCCTTTTCAAAAATGCATCGTCAAGGGTCTTTATTCTTGCGTACAAACTTATCCTTTCTTCTTCAATCATTTTGTATTTTTCTAAACTGTCTATATTTTCCATATTTACCACATCTAATTGTTTTGTAAGAACAGAAATTTCTTCTTTTAAAGAGAGTTTTTCTTTTGAAAGCGTTTCCATGCAAGATTCAAGGTATATATTCCTATCCTGAACATCTACTTTTTCTATCAACATCTGTTTTATAACATTATGATTAGTTAACCATTTTGCATGATATAATTCAGATGATTCTTTCAAAATATGAGCTTGATGTTCTGCCTGTACACACTTTGCAGTTTCAGCTTTTAATCTATCTTGTAGATCAAGTATTTGTGTGTGTAGTGTACATTCATTATCTACAAATAATTTATTTACATGTGCAGGAATGTAATAGGAATATACCTCGCTGGACTCTGAGCCGGATGTGGAGCATTCGGGATCGTCGGTTGTAGCCATCAGACATGCTGGTGGATGTTTCAATGTCTTCCCCTCAGCAGCAGTGTCTGAATTTGCAGCAGTGACAGCAGCACAAATCTCCAACCCCTGACGATCAACCATATAGCAATTTTTGCCATTGTCATCCTCGTCGTCAGAATCTTCAGCATCCCAGTAATCCTCCTGGGCGACGAGGGCCAATGCATCCGACTTCGTCTTTGCAGCCTCGAGCTTTCTTTCGTAATATGCAACGTCTCTCTCAAAATTGTTCTTGCATTCCCTAGCAAAGTGGCCCGGTTTGCCACATTTGTAGCAGAGACGTTCATCAGTAGCCTTTGGCTCGTCTGCTCTTGGCTTCTCCTCTCTTCTTTCCGCCGGCCTCTTGTCGGCCCGGCGGTGCTCACGGCTGTCATCACGCCTCCTTTCCCGGCGGTCATCCCGACGATCATCCCTACGATCGTCCCGCCTGTCCTCTCTCCTTTCCTCTCTCCTGTCATCTCGCCTTTCGTCACGCCTGTCATAACGGCGATCATCGCGATAGTCGCGTCTATCATCATACCGGCGATCGTCTCTATCATGTCTGCGGTAGTCGTCCCTGCGATAGTCATCGCGTCTGTCATCCCTTCTATCATCAGAGTACCTCCGAGGACCGGTGTCATATCGGAGTTGGTTGTTGGTCTTGTTGGAGAACCGTCGTTGTTGGAGACGGTTGGTCCACAAGGCAATCTGTTCTTGTATCGTGGCTTCCTCCTCATCATAGACCTCACGCGGAGGGGAAGCATACCTGTACTGAGATGATGAAGACCCGGGAGCAAAAGATGGTGTCGGAATCTGCGTGTTTGTGATCAAGGCTAGGGAATCATTTGGTTTCAACCCTGTGTTGGCTGATAGCAATAGTGAGGCCAATTGAGTTGCCATCAGCTTCTGTTGATCCACATCGCCTTGATATTTCTTAAGCTCCTTAAAGACGACATTTATAGATACCTCAGGGATGTTCAAGACTCTCTTTGTTGCCCTACATGCAAGCTGCCACTCGGGGGCTAAGGCGGCAAAGAATTGGATGTTTATGTCATCCCGATCCTTTTTGATGTGCAGTTTATTCAATTCATTAAGGACTGCACAAAACCTGGTAAACGTGGATTGCAGAGATTCCCCGTCTTTGGCGCGGAATTCTGAAAACTTTGCCTTTGCCTCTTCAATTTTGGCACGGTCATCAAGATCTGCCCCCAGCATTTGGATTTCCAGCTCGTCCCACATTTCCTTTGCAGACATTTTACTGTCTACACCTACCAGAATATCAGTGGGGAGGGCTTGATAGATCAGATATTCTGCCCTCTTATCAGCATGCTGGCGATCCCTTTCGGCGTCATTTGCCGGCTCTCTTTCGACTTTGGAGGCTAGGACAGGAGGATCAGCCTCGGGTCTGGCAGCAATTTCTCTGTAGTAGATGACGGGCCCTTCGGATATTGATTGAAGCATCATATTCCCGAGAGGTTGCATTCCGACGAATTTCAGGAACCGGGCTTTCCATTGTTCGTACTCATCAGGATAGAGAACAGGTGGTCTGTTCTCAGATCCGAGTACAAGAGCTTCACGAGACATTATGAGTATTGGTGCTGATTGAGAATGTGGAGATCTTAGAGGTGGAAACTGAGTACAGATGGGTTGGACTGAAAACAGAGTGTTCTGAATTCGGGTGATGAGTTCGGATGAATAGTAATTCGGATGGTGCAACCGAATTCGGATGGGTCGAATTCGGATGGAGTGATTTCGGTTGATTTTGAAAGGCTAGACTTCGGATGAGTAATTTCGGATGAACAGTAATCCGGATGATGGACCTAATTCGGATGAGGGTCCAAATTCGGATGAACAGTTGTACTTAGGGTATAAAATTCGGATGACCGAAGTTCGGATGGACCTAAGGACCGAATTCGGATGAACCGAATTCGAATGAACAGTGAAATGGCCGAAATTTGATGATTCCGAAATAGGGACAGAGGACCGAATTCGGATGGTCCGAAATGGTGGGGTCCGAAATTAGAAAATTTAAGAACAAGTCCCAATATGTAAAAAATATGGAAAGCCTTTCCTGAACTTCGGATGGTCCGAAGTTCGGAATAGGACCGAATTAGGGTCCGAAATTGGCTTAGAGGGAGTCCGAAATACACCTAAGTGATGTCCGAATTAGGATGATTGAGGGGTCCGAATTTGGTGCCTATATGGTCCGAAATGCTACAGTATATAATCCGAAATACAGCAGGTTTTTACGATTTTCTAAGGCAGAATAGACAAAAATCGATTTTTATCAGTTTTGATGCCTAAAAAACAGTTGTAAATGATTTATAAACTATTTTAAACACTTTTGGTAGTTTAAAACAACCTAGAAAACACTTAAAACTAGCATGAACACATGAAAAACCTACTTAAAAAACCCATATTTTCAAGCTTCAAAATGGTCGATTCTTGATGATTTTAACACAGATATGGAAGTAAATGAGTTTAAAATCAGTATATAATGATAATGTGATGTTTATAGAACCATTATAACAGAAGAAACTCGAAAAACCATGGAAAATGAAGATCTAACCGGTTGAATATTGAAGAACTTCGAAGAACATGCACAACCCAGCAGATTCCGTAAGTAATCAGTTGAAATCCACCCCTCTGAGCTCTGATACCAATTGTTAATATTAAATCCCGTATATATTCAGCACCTTGACGTTTTTCTCATCAAACACATGAAGAAACAAGCTCAATAAATGTGTTTTTAATAAGAAAGAAGACAATATGAATGTTAGTGAATATGGAAGAACAGTGGCGGCTCCAAGAGAAGATTCAAATGTAGGTCAACCGTGTATTGTCAAAAAGCAACCCTAGGAGCCTTTATAGGCTCATTTAATTAACTTACAAGACTTGGCAATAATGGCCCCTACACTATTACATAAGAAAGAAATTACATAGAAATAAATACAAGACACATTACAATGTTAATAAATATTACAAAATAACTCCTAGGATCGAAATAATTAATCTAACACACAGGAATACCGCGAATTTGGCCTTCAAAATTGGTTCACACAAAGAACACAAATTTGGGAGAGAAAACTGAAATTTCATAAAAATTGGAAGTGACCATCCAAGTTCACACATTACAATACTAAAAAGAAGCAGAAAAACATAAACGGGCCAAAATGATAATGGGCCAAACACACGAGCCAAAAAACTAAAGTCCAAACTGAAAGAAAAATAGAAAAATGCAAATTAAGTAGTCTTCGGGGCCTTTTTGGGCGAAAAGCAGGGCCCAAACCGCCTATGGCCATTTGCTAGCACGTCGGGCCTGTCCATACGGTCGTTTTGATATATTATAAGCCCAAATCGGATACCCGAGGCCCAAGTTATGGCCATTTTAGTGAGCCAATGTGGTCATGGGCCTCCAAGTATTCTAAGGCCCGGTCTTCTGCATCATATTATCATCCCGATCTATTATATATGTCTAAGTCTTAATAGTGGCAACAGTTTAATATTGTATTGAGCATAATCACACATGATTATTAATATTACCGGTCGGGTCCCTTCGAGCATACGAGTAGTGCATGAGCCTAAAGCAGTGCATGAGCAAAAACGTCACACTCACATAAATGCATGTTAAATGTAAAACTCAACATACTCACTAAGAAATTAAGTTTAGCCCGATTGTTGCATGTTTCTTTTGAGGTAAAGGCAAATCCCTGATTGGACCTAAATTCTTAGGTCAAATTGTGATCAAGCTTGGAGTTGCTTAAAGTCCTATTCATCATATTTTGGTACTCAATAGAAGATCAAAGCTTTGGGATGTTGTGATAGCTGATATTATATACTTTGATGTAACAGATTAGTAGTTGTACCTTTGTAATCCTTTATTTTAATTTGTAATAACTTTTAATCTTGTTTAATTAATTTTATCTTAGTTTCTTGATTCATATTGCATTGCTACAGAGACCTAGACATTAAGGCTTCTGTGAAAAAAATGGTCTTATATATTTATATATATATATATATATATATATATATATATATATATATATATATATATATATATATATATATATATATATACAGGGTCAGGTTCTATGGGGAGCCTGTATGCATTGTGCAACTTGAGAACCTCCATACACCGTTAGATCTATAATTACAATGGATCAGATTTTAGTGGCAAAAGGGTAATTAAGTTGAACTTTGTTGCACCGGTGCACAAGATATCATGCGCGGAGGGACAAAATTGGAAGAAGGTTCATTTAGCTAAAATTCATATTCCTTCGTTGCATACCGCGTATCTAGCCCTCCTTCCATAATTGGTATTTGCTCCGGATTTCGCTCAAGATTCCTCCCTCCTTCTTTATCCCGAAAATCGGTCATGCATACTCAAATAGATTAAGCTATGTTCTTCAAGTACACAGATACAATGCATACGGTTCAAGGGTTTTAAAAAAAAAAGGGAAAAGCAAACATTCACGTGTGAACAACCAGTTTTTTTTCGCCGTTGCAACTTCGATTATTTTGTTAAATGGAAGTGCATTGTTGCATATTTCGTGTTCATTGAGGTGTTTAGTTCATAATCGAAGTGCGTATTTCGTATTTGGGGTTTTTTATGCCCTAGTTAGTTTTGGGTTCAATCGGTAGGGTGTTTAGTTCATAATCGAAGTTTGTGTGTATGAAGGTTTGAGTTGCATCTCTTTTGAAATGCATTATACGTCGACTTTAAGACTTAGCGGCAGATTGATTGTAGTTCACAAATTCATATTTGTGAAGGTTAAATCTAGCGGGTTTTTAGGAAATTTTAGTTGGGGATGCATAATGCATGTATGGTATGTGTAAGATTTCAGACTGATAATGTTTGCAATTTATGGACTGGTAATGAGTTATTGCATAATGGTGTTCATCTTTTTTTGTTAATGCATATGAGGACTGATAATGTTTGTAATTTATGGATTGGTAATGAGTTAGTGCATTATATTAATGTTAAATTTGATTATGCATATTTAGTGTGTACGTTTTGTTGATGTTAGATTGTATATAATATATTTACATATTTAGAAAAGTAATTACAGTATGGGGTGGTTTGGCTAAAACTCAATGTCTCATATGTTAAGGAAATTTCAATATGCATATTAAGGTAATTTCAGTATGCATATAAATTCAATTTCAATAATGTTTATGCGTTGAAGATATGCATATAAATTCAATTTCAATCGGATTCTAGCTACAGGTGTGGAGATGAAAACCGTATGAAGACATGCATGGATAGAAAGTCAAAACAAATGCAATCTATCCTAACTAAAAACTCCATAATTTTAGCAATTACCATAATATATATCCGGTTGTTTGAATGTAGAATATTTTAAACCTCTTAATCTAACTAAATAATTGTTTAAACTTCCAATTAGATTAATGGCAAAAGGGTAAATAGTTGGACAATTTTATGCATCTTATGCATTATAGAAACAAACAAGGAAGGGTATTTTGGAGAATGTGCATACCTCATTAAATTTAATACTTCAACAAATAATCCAATAATAAATTCTAAATAAATTCAATTGATACATTTCTAAATTTAACAAAAATTACAAAAATTCAAAAAGATGATGGAGATCGATGCATTTCATCTTTAATCGTGTTTATCTATGCATTGTGTTCAAAAAAGAAGCATTTAACAAAAAAAAAATACACAAATTCATTTATGCATCGTGTTCAACTTGTTCATCATTCATTTATGCATCGTGTTCGTCGTTCATATTCTTCATTCATCTATGCGTCGTGTTCAACTTGTTGATCATTCATCTATGCATCGTCATTGTTCATCATCCATTTATGCATCATCATTTTTGGTTGTTCATCGTTCATCATCCATCTATGCATCGTCATTGTTCATCGTCCATCTATGCATAATCATTATTCATCGTTCATCATCCATCTATGCATCGTGTTCTTCATAATCATCATCGGTTGCATCTATTGTTCATGTTTATGATCATCATCATTCTTCGTCGTTAATTTTCGTCTTCAAATCATCATCACTATCAAAATCATGAAGAGCACGATTAGAGAGAAAGGGAGAGAGTGAGTGAGTTATAGCGAGAGAAATGGAGAGGAAAATGAGGAATGTAGTTAATACGAGATTTCAATTCAAAATGTAACTCCTAATTATCTTTTAATGATTTTTAGAAATAAATTAATTACTATATCTTTAGTTTTCCTTAAATGCCCTTTGTGCACCTTTGGTAGATTATCCGATGCACAAAAGTTCCTCGAATTTCTCGATGCATAAAAGTTCTCAATTGAACCTATATATATATATATATATATATATATATATATATATATATATATATATATATATATATATATATATATATATATATATATATATATATATATATATATATATATAGGGGTGAGTTCAATGTAATACCTCCATGCATTGGAAAATCATACTGCATCGCTAGGAAAACCGTAATGCATCACTGGGAGAAGACTGCATCACAACAGAATATTTGTGCATCACGATCAATTGGTGCATTACGCGGTCGGTTCAAGTCGAACCACAATGCATCACACGAGAAGGATGCTGCATCACAATCATTTGATGCATCATGTGGCCGTTCTGAGTCAGATCAATACGACGGTCTAAATCGACCTGGTTTTTGACCGGTCCGTTTAGTCAAAGTCGATCCATCATTTTTATATTTGTCTACAAAAATAAAATAGTAAATTACTTACCTAGTAATCGTACCTCAAACCTCTAATTACATAAAGTAATGCTTAAACCATTAAGCTACATGTGACTTTGCTGTTAAATTTCTTGGACTTATTTCTTTTAATAACAAATCAACTCTTTAATATACTAATTTACAAAAGATTGAACCCAAGATCTCTAATTCTATAGACCAGCATCAAATTTTATTCACTATTTTTTTACGATACACTAGTAAGTTAATATATCAAAAGGAAAATGACGTCACATAACTATGTATTTTTTTAGTTTGTACATATTTATATAGTGTAATTTTTTTGTAGACATTTGATTGTCCAACTTTTGAAAATTTTTCAGTTGGGTAGTTGGGTGATCTGGAAACCAGCACCAACCGGTCACCTAGCTTACGTAAATAGTTTTTTCAAGACAAATGACATCGAATAGTCATGTACTTTTAAGTTTGTACACATTTATGTTGTGTACTTTCCATTTGTGCACATTTAGTAGTCAAACTTTTAAAAAGTTTTATTTAGGTAGTTGGGTTACCTGAAAATCGATAGGAACCAGTTACCATGCTTATGTGGACATGTTTTATGACGTAGAATTTTTTTCTTTTTAAAAATGACTCTTAAACATGGAAGATATAAAATTTAAAAAACATATCATTTCCACTTGATACATCTCATGTTTAGGATATGGAAATTAAGGCTCTAATATATTGTAATAAAATGACAACATATCTTATCAATTTGATACATATTTTGTTTATGAACCTTTTTATAATTTTATAGAAAAAATAAACCATCTAAGGTTTTTTTAATTCCAAATTATAAAAATATGTCCACATAGGCATAGTAACCGATTGATATCGATTTTCAGATACCCCCAACTATTTAAATAAAGTACTTTTTAAAGTTTGACTACTAAATGTGCACAAAAGAAAGGTACACAACATAAATGTGTACAAATTTAAAAGCATAGATATTTGATGTCATTTTTCTTGAAAAAACCATCCACGCCTAATTGGAATATTTCTAAATGTTTGACTACCAAATGTGCACAAAAAAGTAGACTACATAAATATGCAGAAACTCAAAAATACATTGCTATTTGACGCTTTCTTTCCTATATTAAAAAGTAACTTTTTTATTTAATAAGTAAATCAATATATTTGATGATAAAAGGATTTGTAGCTGAATGGATAAAGCTTTACCCTATGAAATAAGTGGTTTTAGGTTCCATTCCCGACTATGTAATTTAATATTTTAGCCGAACCGGTTCGAACCCGAATAGCCACCATCCTCCTCGGGTGATGCAATATGATTTTCTTTCTGATGCATTGTTTTTTGACTCAAATCGACTACACGTTGCATCAAATGATCATGATGCACGTATCTAATTTGCTGATGCATTGTGGTTTTACAAGGTTTTCCGATATATATAAATAGACTCAAGTTCCGTGGAGTCTCATATTAGAGTGGAGTCCTAGAGTCTCATACCAAATGTTCATATTCATTACGATAAAATATTATATTTCATGCAAAAATGCAATATACACATGTTCAAAACTGCCTTATTATTGACCGATTCACATAACTTAAAGTTCATTACGATAAAAAGGTTATATTTAATGCAAAAATACAATATGCAAATGTTTAAAAGTGCATTATCAGTTCACATGTGCATATTGTTTAAATATTATATTTTTGCATGAAATAGAATACTTTTATTATATGGGCAAATGTAACATCCCATTTTTGGGATAGGTACGTGGAATTATTTCATTGGATTAATTATTTAAATTGGGACCCAGTGATATAAATTTGTATTTTGTGTTAGTGGGATCGGGTATTGGGTGTCGGACCGAGTAAAAACCAAAATCGTATATATATTGGCTGCTTCTTTGTTCCTTTTATTCATTCCAGAGCTCAAAGGTGTATGTGTGTGTAATTGAATTTCAGTGAGAAAGCAGTAGCAAAGGAGATTGTAACCTGGGATTTGAGTTACCAACCTTCTTATCATCTTGCTACATCATATTCAAGTAAGTGAAGCTCCAAATTTGTGGGATTTATGTGTTAGTTGTTATCAAGTGATTAAAGTAAGTTTATATATGTGTTTAATTGAGTTTTTGGTCAAATTCGTGAGCTAAAATCGAGCAAAAATCGGGTTTTGAGGTGTGAAATCGATGCTGTCAAAAAACAGAGCATTTATGGCTGACAGTCAGTTTACGAAACCCTACGCGGCAGCGTAGGTATTTGTTTACAAGCCCATGTAAAAAGCTACAGGGTGGTGTAAAGATGGAGCTACGCGCCCGCGTGGGTTTTGTTACGCGGCCGCGTGGGTTGCAGTCACACCATCTTGTAAAAATCCTACACCACCGCGTAAGAAATCTTACACGGCCGCGTGAGAATTCAGAAAAATAAGCATATTTTAAGCGTTTATTTAGGGATGAATTAGTGATATTGGGTTGTTCCTTTGTGTTTCTAGGGTCTCGAGTTGATAGGGTCGGGATACGGGCAGGGAACCGAGACTTAAGGAAAGAGATTTCAGGGTCAGGTGAGTTTGCATGCTTTTCTGAGATAATTGTACGATTATTTATTTATACTTGCATGGCCTTTTTCTGAGCTTTCTTTATGAGATTATTATGAGTTTCTTACGAGTTTTATTACTGAGATACTGTCATGCATGTATATTGTGTTTATTGTGAACTGAGTTTTACTATATGAGATTTGAGACACACGAGCTATCGAGTTACTAAACCGTACGGCTGGGCAGGGGTTGGGTCGCTCCCAATTCCCTTTTGAAACCTGACGACCGCTTTGTGCGGTCTAGGGATTTGGGTACGTGGATTCATCCACACGAGTTGAGTACCTATTGAGCTACTTTGTGGGATCTCATATTCTTGTTCAGTAGAGAACGCTGAACGTTTTATTATCGAGTTATTTATTTATTGAGCTTTATAATCGTACGCTAACCCTTGCATTCTCACCAGCTTTAGCTGACCTGTGTGTGTTGTTGTGTGTATCCCAGGTGATCAGACTGCTAGTAGGCCTGCTGGACCGAAGTAGGTTTACATTTTCTGTGATCGAGGAGTTAGCTACCTTTCATAGAGGTAGTTATATTTTGGGGACTGTTTGTATATACTTCGGATAGGTTGTATTATATTCAGGGATTTCCGTGACTGTTGTTGTGTAATTAATGTTTTAAAATTATCAGGTTTTCATGTATGTATCTTGGGAATAGTGTAGGGATTTTTATATTATGTCACGGATGATGTGTTATTTACGTGGCATTATGGATTAGTTCGAGGGTGTTACAGCAAATGACCAAAAATAGTAACAAGTTTTGACATTTTGATCATTAACAGTAACATTATTTATTTTTTATCATTAATAGTAACAACTTTTTATTTTTCTATCAATAATAGTAATGGGTGATTTGTAAACCTGTTTAGCAGGTCACCAACTTTTAGCAGGTCACCAACTTTTCAGTTATCAAAACATCTTTAAAGATTTTTATTAATAATAGTAACATATCAAATTAAAAACATATTTTTTTTGTTATTTACACCAAAATAAACCAAATTTTTAATAAACCAAATTTTTATTCCGAATATTTACGGATAGATAATATTCGATTATTTATTCACAATTATATATAATATGAATGAAAAAAATACTATGAATCATTTCAGTTTTCACTTTTTCCAACAAAAAAACTACGAACCATCATTTTCCTAGCTTTTCCAAATAAAATAATACAAATCGTTCCATTTTTTAGTTTTTTTTTCGATCTAAATGGGTTATAGTTTTTTATTTAAAAAACAATAAATCAAAATGAGTCTCAATATTTTTCATTAATAAAACTATAAACCATAATGAGTCATGGTTTTTCCATTCATTGAAAAACTAAAAAATGAATGGATCGCAATACTTTTCATTCGTATTACTTTCATTTGGAATAAAAAAAATTATAAATTGATCAGCTTTTTAGTAATTCCAAACGAAATTGATTACAAACCATACAACATTTAGCTTTCACGAATGAAAAACTACGACCTAATCATGTTTTAGATTTTTTTTACAAAAAACTATAAATCATTTTGATTTTTCATATAAAATAATTGCAACTCATTTATTTTTGTGTTTTTAACAACAAAAAAACTATTCCAAATGAAAACTATATGCTGTGATAGGCCAGATCCTAGATGAGCGTTTTCCGGTCCAGGGTGCGGGTAGGGGTCGAGGTGCGGTGCCTCCGCCCGAGAGAGATCAGAGTTCTGGGGCTGGTGCCTCTTCTAGCCAGCCATCGCGGGGGTCCTTTAAGGACTTTATGACGGGCCGTGCATCTGAGTTCTTTGGTGGAGTTGGTGCATCGAAGGCACTGGATTGGTTGAGAGAGAGCGAGGCTGCGTTCCGTATAGCCCATGTGGATCGAGCAGACAAGGTGATTTATGCCTCCTACCTTCTTAAGGGAGGAGCATTGAGATGGTGGAGTTCAGTTGTTAGTGCTCAGGGAGTCGACGAGGCCTACTTGATGTCTTGGGAGGAGTTCCATACAGAGTTCGAGCTGCAGTATTGTCCGCTGGATACGAGGAGAGAGTTAAAGCGGGAGTTTATCCATCTGCAGCAGGGATCTAGATCTGTTCAGGAGTATATCGACATTGTTTAATGACAGAGCCCAGTTTGCGCCGCATCAGGTAGCCACAGAGGACCGAAAGGTCAATATGTTTATCGAAGGTCTGAGGCCGGATATCCGAGAGTTTGTGGGGATGTTGCGTGACCCCACTTTCTCGTCAGTGATGGAATACGCCAGGTGTAGGGAGAGAGAGATTGAGAGACAGCGGGAGCAGCCGGCTCCCCAGAGACAGCGTGTGGAGGCATCAGGACAGGGGCAGAGTTCGGGGTCATCGAGATTTTACCGGGAGAGCCGTCAGGGCGGTTATTCTGAGCAGCAGGGACAGAGTTCAGGGGCTCAGCGAGATCAGAGACGGGATGATAGGCAGTTGGGAGTTGGTCAGAGTCAGGGACAGGGTCGGGGTGGTCAGAGACAGCAGGGACAGAGTCAGAGGCAGTCACAGAGTCAGGGTCAGAGTAGTGGTGGTAGAGGTTCCATGGATTCGGGGAGTAGGGTTGGGAGTTCAGCCGATGTCGAGAGAGATTGCCAGCGATGTCATCATCGCCATGCTGGGTCGTGCGCTCCCGAGCATCTTCGTTGTTTCCGATGTGGCCAGTTTGGTCACACTGCTGTTGCGTATACTTCTCAACAGTCTCTTGCTTCCGATGCGGGAAGTCGGGTCATATGTCTCGGGATTGTCCAAACCCGAGTGCGGGGTTTCCAGGATCGAGCTCAGGTGGAGCTGGGGCTTCGGGGTCATTGTCAGCACCTCGGGGAGGTGGAGCACCGAGGGCTCGCGGCAGAGTTTTCCAGGCCACTGCAGAGGAGGCGCGTGAGTCGCCTGATGTTGTATCTGGTACGTTCATCCTTAATGGATTGCGTGCCTTTATTTTGTTTGATTCGGGATCTGATCGTTCTTATGTATCTACCTCCTTCTGTGATTATTTTTTCTATGCCTTCGTCTGAGTTATCTGTGCCTGTTATTGTTGAGCATGTTGATGGTAGTACGGTATTAGTAAGCCGTATCTATAGGGATTGTGCATTAGAGATAGACGGTCACCGATTTTCCATAGACTTGATGCCTATGGAGATTAGCAGTTTTGATGCCATTGTAGGCATGGATTGGCTGACAGCGCGACAGGCGGATATCTTCTATTCCAAGAAGATGATCCGTATTCCTATTTCTGAGTCAGAGTCAGCGATGGTGTATGGTGAGAGGCGCCGAGGAGAGATGAGTATAGTGTCGATGGCGCAGGCGCAGAGGTATGTGGCGAAGGGGTGTGCCACTTATTTAGCTTATGTGGTAGATGCGAAGAAGGAGAAGAGGGAGGTTAGTGATGTGCCTGTAGTTAGAGATTTTCTAGACGTGTTCCCAGATGAGCTGCCTGGTCTGCCGCCGGACCGGCAGGTTGAGTTTAGGATCGACCTAGTTCCCGGGGTCGTTCCTATTGCGCGCACGCCATATCGATTAGCTCCTACCGAGATGCGCGAGATGATGACGCAGCTGCAGCATCTGTTAGATCGCAGGTTTATTCGCCCCAGTTCTTCTCCGTGGGGAGCCCCTGTGTTATTCGTGAAGAAGAAGGACGGAACGATGCGTATGTGTATAGATTATAGAGATCTTAATAGGGTAACAGTGAGGAACCGTTATCCCTTGCCGAGGATTGATGATCTCTTTGATCAGCTTCAGGGGGCGAGTTTCTTCTCGAAGATTGATCTGCGTTCTGGGTATCATCAGCTGCGAGTCAGAGATGAGGACGTACCTAAGACTGCTTTTAGGACCAGATATGGTCATTATGAGTTCTTAGTCATGTCGTTTGGGCTGACTAACGCCCCAGCAGCGTTTATGAACCTGATGAATAGGGTCTACAGGCCGATGCTCGATCGATTCGTGATTGTGTTCATTGATGATATTTTGATCTACTCGAGGAGTAGCGAGGAGCATAGCCAGCATCTGAGAGAGGTCTTGAGTACCTTGCAGCGAGAGAGGCTATACGCCAAGTTTTCGAAGTGCGAGTTCTGGCTTCGAGAGGTGCATTTCTTGGGGCACGTGGTGACGAGCGAGGGCGTTAAGGTGGATCCCACGAAGATTGAGGCGATTATGAGTTGGCGTCAGCCCACATCGGTGTCTGAGTTTCGCAGCTTCCTGGGTTTGGCAGGGTATTATCGGCGGTTTATCGAGAATTTCTCGCGGATTGCGCTGCCTTTGACGATGTTGACGTGACAGTCTGTGCCGTTTGTGTGGACTGAGGAGCAGGAGAGTGCTTTTCTAGAGTTGAAGAATCGGTTGTGTATGGCCCCGATTCTAGCGTTGCCAGAGGGTTCCGAGGATTTTGCAGTTTACTGCGATGCTTTCTTCACCGGGTTGGGGTGTGTACTGATGCAGAGAGGCAAGGTGATTGCTTATGCCTCGAGACAGCTTAGGAGTTATGAGTTGAGCCGACCGGTGCATGATTTAGAGTTGGACGCCATAGTCTTTGCTTTGAAGATATGGCGACATTATCTTTATGGGACACGCTTTACAGTGTTTACCGATCATAAAAGTTTACAGTATCTGTTCAGTCAGAAGGAGCTGAACATGAGACAGAGGCGCAGCATGGAGCTCCTAAAGGATTATGATTGTGACATCCAGTACCACCAGGGGAAAGCTAACGTGGTGGCGGACGCTTTGAGCCGAAGATCTTATGAGCAGACGGTTACGTCCAGAGCTTCTCGATTAGAGGTCACGTCGACCTTGATTGATAGTCTGCGGTTAGCTCAGGAGGAGGGTTTGAGAGGTGAAAACGTGCATAGAGGGAGATTAGCTGGTCAGTTGGAGTTGTTGAGCAGAGACGACAGAGGTTTGATGACCCTTCGTGGTCGAGTGTGGGTCCCTCGAGTAGGGAATTTGAGACAGCTGATTCTAGATGATTCCCATAAGTCTAGATTGTCGATCCATCCGGGCAGCACGAAGATGTACCGAGATCTTCAAGTTCATTACTGGTGGCCAGGGATGAAGAGGGATGTGGGAAAGTATGTGGAGGCATGTATGACGTGTTTGAGGGTTAAGAGTGAGCATCAGAAGCCGCATGATAGACTTCAGCCGTTAGAGATTCCAGAGTGGAAATGGTATGATATCACCATGGACTTCATAGTGAGACTTCCGCGGACTGTTCGTGGGAATGATATGATCTGGGTTATTGTTGATCGGCTTACGAAGAGCGCCCACTTCTTGGCCGTTCGTGGGACTATTTTGATGAATCAGTTGGCGCGCCTCTACGTCAGTGAGATCGTTGCGAGGCATGGAGTTCCGAGATCTATTACGTCTGACCGAGATAGCCGATTTGTGTCGCGATTTTGGCAGAGTTTTCAGAGAGAGTTGGGCACCCGTGTTCAGTTAAGTTCAGCCTACCATCCGTAGACAGGGGGCCAGACAGAGCGGACTAATCAGACTTTGGAGGATATGCTGCGGGCTTGTGTTATTGATTTTGGGGGTAGCTGGGATCTTCATTTGCCGCTTGTTGGGTTTGCGTATAATAACAACTACCACGCATCTATCGGCATGCCTACGTTCGAGGCTCTCTATGGGCGTAAGTGTTTGACTCCTGTATGTTGGGGGGAGGTTGGGGAGCGTCCTATCAGTGGGCCAGAGGTTATTCAGGAGACTAGCGACAAGGTCGCTATGATTCAGCAGAGGATTAGGACAGCCCAGAGTCACTAGAAGAATTATGCAGATCGCCGGATGTCTGAGTTAGAGTTTCAGGTTGGAAACTCCGTGATGCTTAAAGTCTCACCCTGGAAGGGAATTATCCGGTTTCGGAGACGAGGTAAGTTGGGTCCGCGCTATATTGGGCCGTTTGAGGTTGTCGAGAGGATCGGGGATCAGGCTTATCGTCTGGACTTGCCTCCAGAGTTGTCAGGAGTTCATAATGCCTTTCATGTTAGCCATCTCCGTAAGTGCTTGGCCCGTGATGATCAGCGAGTACCGTTATCAGAGATTGAGGTTGATGATAGACTTCAGTATGCTGAGCAGCCTGAGGCAGTGACGGATCGCAAAGTGAAGAGGCTACGTAATAAAGAGGTGTCATTAGTTTTGGTGCAGTGGAAGCACCATAAGGGTACCAGTGCCATGTGGGAACCAGAGTCAGAGATGCGTAGCCGCTATCCTCACCTCTTTGCTTCGAGCTAGATTCTGAGGACAAAATCTTTATAAGGAGGGAGGATTTGTAACATCCCATTTTTGGGATAGGTACGTGGAATTATTTCATTGGATTAATTATTTAAATTGGGACCCAGTGATATAAATTTGTATTTTGTGTTAGTGGGATCGGGTATTGGGTGTCGGACCGAGTAAAAACCAAAATCGTATATATATTGGCTGCTTCTTTGTTCCTTTTATTCATTCCAAATCCAGAGCTCAAAGGTGTATGTGTGTGTAATTGAATTTCAGTGAGAAAGCAGTAGCAAAGGAGATTGTAACCTGGGATTTGAGTTACCAACCTTCTTATCATCTTGCTACATCATATTCAAGTAAGTGAAGCTCCAAATTTGTGGGATTTATGTGTTAGTTGTTATCAAGTGATTAAAGTAAGTTTATATATGTGTTTTATTGAGTTTTTGGTCAAATTCGTGAGCTAAAATCGAGCAAAAATCGGGTTTTGAGGTGTGAAATCGATGCTGTCAAAAAACAGAGCATTTATGGCTGACAGTCAGTTTACGCGGACGCGTAGGGTTTGCTACGCGGCAGCGTAGGTATTTGTTTACAAGCCCGTGTAAAAAGCTACATGGTGGTGTAAAGAAGGAGATACGCGCCCGCGTGGGTTTTGTTACGCGGCCGCGTGGGTTGCAGTCACACCATCTTGTAAAAATCCTACACCACCGCGTAAGGAGACTGCTACGCCACCGCGTAAGAAATCTTACACGGCCGCGTGAGAATTCAGAAAAATAAGCATATTTTAAGCGTTTATTTAGGGATGAATTAGTGATATTGAGTTGTTCCTTTGTGTTTCTAGGGTCTCGAGTTGATAGGGTCGGGATACGGGCAGGGAACCGAGACTTAAGGAAAGAGATTTCAGGGTCAGGTGAGTTTGCATGCTTTTCTGAGATAATTGTACGATTATTTATTTATACTTGCATGGCCTTTTTCTGAGCTTTCTTTATGAGATTATTATGAGTTTCTTACGAGTTTTATTACTGAGATACTGTCATGCATGTATATTGTGTTTATTGTGAACTGAGTTTTACTATATGAGATTTGAGACACACGAGCTATCGAGTTACTAAACCGTACGGCTGGGCAGGGGTTGGGTCGCTCCCAATTCCCTTTTGAGTCCTGACGACTGTTTTGTGCGGTCTAGAGATTTGGGTACGTGGATTCATCCACACGAGTTGAGTAACTATTGAGCTACTCTGTGGATCTCATATTCTTGTTCAGTAGAGAACGCTGAACGTTTTATTATCGAGTTATTTATTTATTGAGCTTTATAATCGTACGCTAACCCTTGCATTCTCACCAGCTTTAGCTGACCTGTATGTGTTGTTGTGTGTATCCCAGGTGACCGGACTGCTAGTAGGCCTGCTGGACCGAAGTAGGTTTACATTTTCTGTGATCGAGGAGTTAGCTACCTTTCATAGAGGTAGTTATATTTTGGGGACTGTTTGTATATACTTCGGATAGGTTGTATTATATTCAGGGATTTCCGTGACTGTTGTTGTGTAATTAATGTTTTAAAATTATCGGGTTTTCATGTATGTATCTTGGGAATAGTGTAGGGATTTTTATATTATGTCACGGATGATGTGTTATTTACGTGGCATTATGGATTAGTTCGAGGGTGTTACAGCAAATGACCAAAAATAGTAACAAGTTTTGACATTTTGATCATTAATAGTAGCATTATTTATTTTTTATCATTAATAGTAACAACTTTTTATTTTTCTATCAATAATAGTAATGGGTGATCTGTAAACCTGTTTAGCAGGTCACCAACTTTTAGCAGGTCACCAACTTTTCAGTTATCAAAACATCTTTAAAGATTTTTATCAATAATAGTAACATATCAAATTAAAAACATATTTTTTTGTTATTTACACCAAAATAAACCAAATTTTTAATAAACCAACTTTTTATTCCGAATATTTACGGATAGATAATATTCGATTATTTATTCACAATTATATATAATATGAATGAAAAAAATACTATGAATCATTTCAGTTTTCACTTTTTCCAACAAAAAAACTACGAACCATCATTTTCCTAGCTTTTCCAAATAAAATAATACAAATCGTTCCATTTTTTAGTTTTTTTTTTCGATCTAAATGGGTTATAGTTTTTTATTTAAAAAACAATAAATCAAAATGAGTCTCAATATTTTTCATTAATAAAACTATAAACCATAATGAGTCATGGTTTTTCCATTCATTGAAAAACTAAAAAATGAATGGATCGCAATACTTTTCATTCGTATTACTTTCATTTGGAATAAAAGAAATTACAAATTGATCAGTTTTTTAGTAATTCCAAACGAAATTGATTACAAACCATACAACATTTAGCTTTCACGAATGAAAAACTACGACCCAATCATGTTTTAGATTTTTTTTACAAAAAACTATAAATCATTTTGATTTTTCGTATAAAATAATTGCAACTCATTTATTTTTGTGTTTTTAACAACAAAAAAACTATGAATTATTTCAGTTTATAGTTTTGCCGAATGAAAAATATTGCAATCCATAAAAACAATACATAACCAATTGTACGAAACTATAAACTGGAATAATTCATAGTTTTTTTAAAAACACAAAAATAAATGAGTTGCAATTATTTTGTACGAAAAATCAAAATGATTTATAGGTTTTTGTAAAAAAAAATTAAAAACATGATTGGGTCGTATTTTTCATTCGAGAAAGCTAAAAGTTGTATGGTTTGTAATCAATTTCGTTTAGAATTTACTAAAAAACTAATCAATTTGTAATTTTTTTTTATTTCAAATGAAAACTATTACGAATGAAAAAGTATTGCGACCCATTCATTTTTTAGTTTTTCAATGAATGGAAAAACCATGACTCGTTGTGGTTTATAGTTTTATGAATGAAAAATATTAAGACTCATTTTGATTTTTTGTTTTTTAAATAAAAAACTATGATCCATTTAGATTGGAAAAAACTAAAAAATGGAACGATTTGTATTATTTTATTCGGAAGAACTAAGAAAATGATGGTTCGTAGTTTTTTGTTGGAAAAAGTGAAAATTGCAATGATTCACAGTGTTTTTTCATTTATATTATATATATAATTGTGAATAAATAATCGAATATTATTTATCTGTAAATATAATGAATCAAAATTTGGTTTATTTTGGTTTTTATGGAATATTAGAAAACTTAATAAAATAAAAAAACTTATGTTTTTAATTTGATATGTTACTATTAGTGATAAAAATCTGAAAAGATGTTACTATTTTTGATAACTGAAAAGTTGGTGACCTGTTAAACAGGTTTACAGGTCATTCATTACTATTATTGATAGAAAAATAAAAATGTAACAACCTAGTCTTAACCGAACATTTAATTTCTGATTTTGAGTTAATAATGTAATTTAATTACATTATTTGTTTTGTAATTTAATTAAGTAATGAAATTAGTTAATTAAATTAAATATATATGTTATAAATTATTTAGATGATCAAATTAAAAGACATGTAAAATGCAAAGTGTAGGGGGTTTAATTGCACATATAGCTAAGTTGAAATATATAAACCCAAAATAATGGCTTTTAATGCCATTTATCACATTTAAGAAAAATTTCAACTTTCTTCCTCTCTCTCAAGAAGCTACGGCTTCTCTATCATCTTCATCAAGGATCTTAAAACTTGCAATAAATTCGGAATTGAAGTCAAGAAAAAGTTACAACAAGCATCAAATATCAATAATCTACAAGAGTTGAAGGTAAAATCTATTTAAATTTTGAAATTATATGGGTTAGTTTTCGGTTTTGAGAAAAACCGAAATTCAAAGATTTAAAGCATAGATTTGAGTTGCATGTTTGAATAAATAGTTAGGATTCATGTATTTAAGTCTTTAGAAATTACAGAAACAAAAATCGTTGATTAATTCGTCCAAATAAGCAAGAAATATGAATTTTTGTAATATTTTGTGTTCTTGACAAAAAAAAGTGCCTATTTTGGACAATTTTGAATGATTTAATGTGTTAAAGATAGGGAAAATAATGTAAAAACATCCCAATAATGATAATATAAAATGAAATTTAATTGCATGTTAATAAAAATGTGTTTGGAGAATTTTTGATGAAAAACCCGTATGTGTAAAAACTGGAACCTCAAGAACAAATCTGGAAATTTCTAAGTCATGGGATCCGAATTCGGATGTGGTACCTATTTGGGATGGAAGAATTGAACCAAACCCGGATTAACCCAATTCGGCCCTGTCCGGATGCCCAAATCTGGATGATCCGAATCCGGATGCTTAGTCCGGATGCCCAATTCGGATGGCCCGGTTTGGATGGTCCGAATCCGAATGTTTAATTCGGATGATCCATTTTACACGCTTTAAGATTAACAAATAAATGTTTTATAATTTAATTTCACAATTATAAGTCCCATGAAATGAGACCCATGATTATAATGATAAGAGAATATTAAATGAAGCATCATGATATATATATATATATATATATATATATATATATATATATATATATATATATATATATATATATATGAGACTTCAAATGAACAAAGAAAATGTAAAATGATTGATATGAGTTTATCAGTTATCAGAATCAGATCAAATAAAGATTTAAAGCTAAAAAGCTAATGTTCTTGCTATGATAAAATTCTGGTCAGGTTCAGATAAATTCTGAACAAATAAATAAAGAATTTAAGATATTGAAAGTGGGTCAAAGATTTGTAAAGCAAAGCAGAGTCCAGAAAGACAAAGATTAAAGATAAAATCTTGAGATAACTCAGGTGGTGGAGAAATCTGCTTGATAAGACAACAGAACCTGTGAGTTATAGATATTCAGTTTTACATGCTATATTCCGGTTGAGACATTGTTGATGATAGTTTATTTTGACATTCATACATGTTCAGCTATATTGTGACCTGTGCTCACCATGGCTCGGTGATGCCCTGTGGATCATGATAGCTATTTGACTTATCATTCTGCATGACATTGTACTTACAATTCAGTTCAGTTAATTGTTATCAGTTGACATTGCTATCATGACCTTGATTATTTATGCTTTCATTATTGATCTCATCTTTGATACATTGATTCAGCTTAGCAAGATTAGCCTTGTCGGTCTATTGTTCTAGACCTAGCTATGTTACCAGTTCTATTGAACTTGGTTTTGATTATTCTAATGCTCCCCCCACGATGACTGCTGGTAGCTAGCCCAGTATAAGTGGATAGCTTCCACTAAAAGCGTGAGCATGGCCTGGACATCATCCAACTCTATGACTACTATGTCTCAATCATGAGTGGTTGTAGCGGCAGTCAAGACATATCACGCTAGACCCTATGATCCGCTTATTGAAATGCATGTAATCTGAAAATCTATATTCTCACTAAGCATTGCTTGTAGATGTTGTTTAACTTTTTTACAGGAAAAGATAAGGGAAAAGCACCTGCCGGACCTAGTTCATAGGTCTTTCAAGAATCAAGTTGAAGTTTTCCATAGACCACTACTTAACAAACTTTCGGTACAGATTGGCAGATGATGATGGTGGTCTAGGTAGATTTGATTTGATTGTATGATGACATGAATTAGATTAGTCTTGTACCCTTTATAAGTTTAACTTGAAATCTGTAAGTTGTACTAAAATCTGTATTAAACTTATCCTAATATTTTGTACTGTAATTTGAAATTTCGCAATATAATTACTCTATCTTAGTTATGATTGATATCGTGTTGCAAGATATGAGACCTAGACAATGACGACTGCCCCGTAAGGGGTGGTCTTCACAAAAAAAGTTGTTACTATTAATGATAAAAAGTAAATAATGTTACTATTAATGATAAAAATGTCAAAACTTGTTACTATTTTTGGTCATATGCCCTTATTATAATGAACTTCAATGATGTAAACTAGTTTATCGTAATGCCCTTTTGAACATGTGTATATTGCAATTTTGCATGAAATAGAACATTTATCGTAATGAACATGTTCATTTAATATGAGACTTCAGGACTCCACTCTAATATGGGACTCCATGAAACTCAACTCTATATGTATATGTATATTTATGCATGCATGCACGATATATGCATATGTATATGTGTGTGTATGTTTGTGTGTGTGTATATATATTTGTGTGTGTGTGTGTATGTGTGTGTGTGTGTGTGTGTGTATATATATATATATATATATATATGGGGTCAGGTTCTATGGGGAACCATATGCATCGAGAACAAAAAAAAAAAAGAACCAATCACAAACCTTAGATTAAATGATCATTGGTGCATCATGTGATGCATGTATTTGGTATGCATAGGGGTATTTTGGGAAAAATAATATATTTAGTCGACTCAAATTTAATTATATATTTTATTGAATAATTCATCCAATAATTAATCATTAAAAGCTAATAATACATTTACAAATTTAAACAAATTCAAATGAAAAAAAATTAAACAAAACTTATTTATCCAAAATTAAACAATTTCGTATGATTCATCATCTTCTTCAATGAGATGCATCATTGGTTCAACGTGATATTTGATTCAAACACGATGCATCTCGGATTCATCTTCCATATTCGTGTGCATCTTCATCGTTCATTCATCTTCATCTCGGATTCACTTCATCATTCGTTTATCTTCATCTTGGATTCGTCTTTTTTATCTTTCATGTTCATCATTTGTGTGGTTGGAATCGTTGTCGAGGAATCATTCACCGTCAATGCATCATTCTTTATCTTCGGTTCGTTTGGTCGGAATCCTTGCTGGTCATTCCTACACCGTTGATGCATCCTTCTTCATCTCTGTTTCGTGCAACCGGAATCATTGTCGGTCATTCCAAATGCACCGTATTTTTCTTCGAACGTCCATCTTTGATGTAGGCCCGAGTGTGGATGATCGGGTCATCCTATTTCTGGAGGCCTAAGACAGGATCCGTAATAAAAGGGGCTAAACGGAAAAAGCCCTAACTTTTGACTCGGGTCTCCGTTTGGGGCCCGTTAGGTGTCCAGACGACCGTTGGCTCGAGCTTCACGCAGTGACAAATAGCCAAAGGCGGTTTGCCCTACCGTTTGGTCCAAATTCGACCCGGAATAAAAGTTATGGGCTTTTTAGTGCTTTTGTCGGTTTTTTGGGTTTTTATTTTGGTTTCCTGGGTTGACCCGTTGGGTTTTTTGACCCATTTTTAGTTTCCCGTTTCTATTTAAGCTATGTTGAAGTGTTTTAAGAAATCAGATCATCAATCAAGAAAACTTTTTCATTTTCCAAATTCCGAGTTCAAATCTGTTGTTTGAAGCCTAATTGGGCATTCTACGGAATCAACAAACTTTTAGTAGAGATTAATCTGGAATTCTTTGAATCAACAGATTAATCTGTTTTCCATTTGCTACACCTGCATCAATCTTCATCTTCTTCTTCAAACCATATATTTGTTCTTCATCTGCACCATCGTTTTCATCAAGCTTCTTCATCATATTTAACCCAAGATTCTTCATCTGCATCGTCTACAACCTAGAGTGTTGCATTTTCACCATCAATGTCATCTCTTTTGATCTTCATCTTGTTCGATTCACCTTCATCTACATGCGTTCGTTTCACCTTCGTATACATGCAAGTTCATCGTTCGTGTGCATCCAATGGCGTAGCCAAGATCTGACTCTTGGGTAGGCCAAGTTAATTAAAAAAATCAACGGGTACAGAAAAATAATAAGAATATATACACTATAATGGATATATTATGTTCATGTTAAATAATTTTGAACATATTATGTTCATCTTAAATAACTTTATTATGAATATATTATGTTCATGTTAAATAATTTTGCAAGATATTTGAAATTATACATTTACAACGAGCAATTTTTATTTTCAAACTATATATTTGACAATATATATTTTGTTAAGTATATATATATGATAATATATATTCTACTGAATCATCAAAGTAAAATATTAAACATTAAGATTTATAATTTTTCTAAATATTTAAACTCTATGTTTCTTTAGTTCATAGTCTAACCTAATTAAAATATTGAAACTTCATTAAATAAAAATAGTGTATTAGTGTATATATACATGTGGGGTGGGGGTGGCCATGGCCCACCCTACCTCATATGTGGCTACGCCATTGTGTGCATCATTTGGTTCATCGTTTGTGTACCTTCGTGAACGATTATCGGAATTAAGAAATCTTTTAATCTTTGGATGATTAGTGATAATGTTTGATCTTCTTAATGCGCATTGTTTGATTCTCAAGTTGACTTCTGATATGAACGTCAACTCTCACGCATGGTTCAATTTCATTAGTTTTTGTAGTTTCAAATTGAATATGAAAAATAAATAGACCAATAAATCATGCTTGTTTTTAAGAGTTTCTCATGTACAAAGTCATGAATTGATTTTAACTTTTAAATTGAACGGGGGAGATAAGAATAACATACCAAGAAATCATGCTAATTTTAGGAGATACTATATTGATATTACATTGATTGATCCGGATAAATAAAAATAAATAAATTAAAATTCAAATTTAAATAAATATACATTAAGCATTCCAATAATGCCCTCATACACCCTTAGTAAATAAATAATGCATTGTTGGTTCCCTGTGGTTCCCAATGAATCGAGGTTCCTCATTGAACCTATATATATATATATATATATATATATATGTATATATATATATATATATATATATATATATATATATATTCCCAAAAAAAATCATTAATTAAGTTAATTTTTTTTTGCTTTAATGAAATTTGGTCATTAGAATCCGGTTTACCAATTTTTTAAAATCTTGTTAACGGGCTAATAGTCAAACACAAAATCAGGCAAAAAAATTTTTTTTAACGTGAGGACTTTCTGGGAAAAAAAAATATGAATGGACGAAAACGTAAAAAATTATAAAAACATATTTGTTTTTCCATAATAAACTCATTTCTAAATATGTTAAACATGAGGATATATAATAAAGGGAGAATTTTATATACCCCTCCAAAACTTCATAATATCATATATACCCAACCTAAAATTTTAGTATCGTATATACCTCTCCTAAACACCATAATATCATATACATACATACATACATACATATATATATATATATATATATATATATATATATATATATATATATATATATACACACACACACACCCAATTTTAATTATTAATATCACATATATCCCTCTTAAACATCATTAATATCATATATACTCAAATTCATTAATTTAATTATTTTTAAAATATTTAAAACTCATAATTAATATTGCTTATTAACTAATGACCATTATACCCTTACTCATTTCTTCTTTCAACTAAACTTCAAAATATCATATTTATCCAACTTTAATAAAAATATCATATCCGTTTTAATAACTTTATATAAATTATTTTTGTAAACTTTGCTAGATAAAATTTTCAAACTAAAACAAATTAACATTAAAAATAAAGAAGTTGTATTATGTTTTTGCTCTTTTGTAATTAAAATATTTTCTAGTTACTAATTATTAAATACATTATTATAAAACTGGACTCTAAATATATAGGATTATATATATATATATATATATATATATATAGGGGTGGGTTCAATGGAAAACCACTATGCACCTGAAAACTATGGAAACCTACGCATACCGTCCGATTTGGTGCATTCCATAAAAAACGCGGTGGCATGATCGTAAATAAGGTGATGCATCACGTGGGATTTTGATGCATCACGCGAGAAATTTGATGCATTTGTGGTGGTGCAGTGCGGTTTTCACAAGTTTTCAGGTGCATGATGGGTTTCCATTGAACCTCCCTCTATATATATATATACATATATATATATATATATATATATATATATATATATATATATATATATATATATATATATATATATATATATATATATATATCTATGTATGTATGTATGTATGTATGTATGTATATATATAATCTTGTCGTTAACACAAAATATACACAACTAATTATATCGGATTGCAAGTCATAACTCATATACTAGATTAAATATAAAATTTAAAAAAAAAAGCAAACTAAATAAACATTATTTATAAAACGAATTCAAACTTGAAAAAAATTTGAAACTAATGTATTAGAAAACAAAAAATATATACTAAATTAAAAAAAAAAAAACAAAATGCGATACAACTATAAAATTTTAAAAGAAAAAGAAAAGAAATAACATAATATGTAATCAGTTAATTGTATATAGATTACTGTAGAAAAAAAATAAGAAAATATAATAAGACGATACCATTTGATTACAAACGAGCAAAAACATGATACAATTTTTATTTTATTTTTAATGTTAATTTGTTTTAGTTTGAAGAATTTATTTAGTAAAGTTACCAAAATAAATTATATAAAATTATTAAAAGGGATATGATATTTTAATTGAAGTTGGACAAATATGATATTTGGAAGTTTAGTTGAAAGAAAAAATGACTAAGGGTATAATGGTCATTAATTATTAAGCAATATTAATTATGAGGTTTAAATATTTTAAAAATAATTAAATTAATGAATTTTGATATATATGATATTAATGATATTTAAGAGGGATATATGTGATATTAATCATTAAAATTGGGTATATATATATGTATATATATATATATATATATATATATATATATATATATATGATGTTTAGAAATGATATATATGATATTAAAATTTTAGGTTGGGTATATATGATATTATGAAGTTTTGGAAGGGTATATATGAAATTCTCCCTATAATAAAAGTCACCATTTTTGCGACATAAATGAAAATTCATCATTTAAAGTTTAAAATATGATAGGGCAATACACTACAAGGAAAACAGTTTTCTGCGATGGAAAAAGTAGTCGCTAATCCGTCACTAACGATGCTTTGGGATGGAATGGCGACCAAATTTGTCCGCCGCTTAAATGCTCGTCGCAAATTTCTTTTGCGACGGATTCACGACGGATTTTGGTGACGAATTTGCGACGGAGAATTTTTGTGACAGATTTGCGATAGTTATTATTTTTCTACCAAATTTGCGATGGATTTGTTACCGAACTGTTGCGATGGATTTGTGACTGAAATGTCGCGACGGGTTTGTGACCGAAATGCTGCGATGGATTTGCGACCAAAATGTTGCGATGGATAGAAATGTTGCGATGGATTTGCGATAGAACTTTTGATTCAGATTTGCGATGGAAATCTTTTACGATGGATTTTGCGACAGAAGTTTTCTTTGCAACGGAATTAGTTTGAGACGAATATACACGACGGATCATATTCGTAGTAGTTCTGTCGTGAAATTTAAGATTCAATTTTCTTGCTTACGTCACAAATCCGTCGCAAAATGAAACAAAATTAATAGCTAGCTTTTGTATTTTTGTTTTTTCGTGTTTGCATACCCAAAATATCATACTTCAATATCTATAACATCCTGTACTATAAACAACACATTAAGATGTTTTTGGTCAAAGAAAATTAAGTTCGAATTAAATCCAACTGTTTTAAATCTTTTAAGTTTAAGAGTTTGAAACTTGGATGTAAAACCGATTCATGGACATCTTTAATTAATTTTAGAAAATCAAGTATGGACTTCTCCAGTATTCCCCAAATTTCTAAAAATCAACAATAAATGTCTTTTACGATCAATTAAGGCAACTAAATCTAGCTTTTAGAGATTAAAACTGTCTACACGTCAAGCGCTCGGAAATAACTCTAAATATTCAATTTAGCCGCATAAACATCAATCAAGTCTAAGGAAATCAAAGATTAAATTAATCCTATAATCACAATACTGCTAAGAATTAATTTGCATACGATGATTTCACAATTTATTAACTAATCACCATCTCATAATCACAATAATGCTAGAAACAGCAACCAATTAATAAATCACTTAAATTTGATTGAGTTTATAAAAATCAGCATTAATAATCAACAATCATGATCACAATATTGCTAGAATATCAACTATAATTCTGATTTTACGCATATTAGTCGTATGAATCGAGAATACATCAATGAATCAAACACTTTTCAACCAAAACCATCAAATACTCCACTAATCCATGTAAAAACGTAACCAAGCAAGTGCTTGGATGAACTACTCACTAATCATGATAAAAACTACAGAAATAACGAGATCTATACTAAACATATTAATTTCAGAAGTAAATATGGAAAGAATGTACCAAAATCCGGATGAAAAACGAGAAAATCCCGCAACCGAATGCTTGAACCACTCTACTAGCCGAATGCTTCCCTAATCTATCCTAAACTAAGCTGAAAACATAAAAATACGAAACACCTACTAATCGCACTATAAACTGTGTGAAAAAGTTCGTCTCAAAAATGCATAAAAAACGAAACGGCTGCTGACTTTTATATTTTTCTTTGATCGCGGTCGCGCTGAGAGGATCGCGGGCGAAATAACAAGCATGGGCGCGTTCGGGTGATCGCAGGTCAGCGCGGTCGCGCTGATATGGTCACGGCCGCGATCAGGTCAACTTGGTCAAAGTCAACAGGATTCCAAAGAAGATCGGCTCAGCCCGTAAATTCTAACCGCTCTAACAGAAGTAGGGTGAGGCAACTTAGAAATCGTCTCGATCTTAGCTCTATCAACCTCAATACCCTTAGCAGAGATTTTGTGCCCGAGAACAATTCCTTCTCGCACCATAAAGTGACACTTTTCCCAATTGAGGACCAAATTGGCCTCCTCACACCAGGCAAGCATACTGTCTAAATTTGCAAGGCACGCAGAAAAAGAACTACCGAACACAGAAAAATCATCCATGAACACTTCCACACTCTTTTCTAGCATATCATTAAAGATAGCTACCATACATCTTTGGAACGTCGCGGGCGCATTGCATAAACCGAATGGCATACGCTGGTATGCGAACGTTCCGTAGGGACATGTGAAAGTGGTTTTGTCCTGGTCCTCGGGGCTGATAGGGATCTGAAAGTAACCCGAAAAACCATCAAGGAAACAATAGAACTCATTCCCTGATAATCTCTCGAGCATCTGGTCAATGAAGGGCAATGGAAAATGATCCTTACGGGTGGCATCATTGAGTTTGCGATAGTCGATGCAAACTCGCCATCCCGTGACCGTCCTAGATGGAATCAATTCATTCTTATCATTAAGAACGACGGTCATCCCCCCTTTCTTTGGGACCACGTGAATTGGACTTACCCACGGCGAGTCAGAGATTGGATATATCATTCCAGCATCAAGAAGCTTCAACACTTCCTTCTTGATGACCTCGTGGATTTTTGGATTGACCCTCCTTTGGGGTTGAATCACAGGTTTGAAATCCTCCTCCATCAGAATCTTATGAGTACAATAAGCAGGACTGATACCCTTGATATCAGAGATTTTCCATGCGATGGCCTGCTTGTGGGATTTCAAAACCTGGATCAATCTCGCTTTTTCGACCGGTGACAGGTCTTTGGCTATAATGACCGGAAGCTGAGATGACCCCTCCAGATAAGCATACTCTAAATGCGCTGGTAACTCTTTCAGCTCAAGAGTCGGAGGGTCTTCAATCGAGGATTTGGCTTTGATACTTTCCTTTGGACCTAACGTAACAATCTCCTCATGAGTAGGAGATGTCTCTATCGTGCACAAAGGAAAGCTATCACTGGAATCAGAGAGACATATAGAAATATCAGAATCAAGAGATAATGGGCATAGAGATATATCATCATCGATAGACTCGCCATCTTCAAAAGAAGTGGATCTCTCATACCCAATCAATAGAGACTTAACAAGCGTCTCATCATCAATCTCAGAATGCATTTCTCTATCAGAAGAGCTATAGGATCGAACAAAGCAAATCGACTCCATAGTGTCATCAGCTCTCTGCATAGCTTTGTCAACATCAAAACTGACATGCTCATCTCCCACTCTAAGGGTCAACTTCCTGTCCAAAACATCGATCATCGCACGGGATGTCGCTAAAAATGGACGCCCTAAAATGAGAGGAGTCTTCGTGCATATCCATGACGACAAAGTCTACGGGAAATACAAACTTATCAACTTTCACCAGCATGTTCTCCGCGATTCCCCGAGGAAATTTCACTGATCTTTCTGCCAACTGAATACTCATGCGAGTGGGCTTTGGCTCTCCGAGTCCGAGTCTAGCATATAAAGATGTGGGCATAAGATTGATGCTAGCTCCTAAATCAGCGAGGGCATTCGCAACATGCAAATTACCAATATGACATGGTATGGTGAAACTGCCAGGATCATCTTGCTTGATTGGAAGCTTGTTTTGGAGCACAGCTGAACACTCGGCGTTCATCTCTATTGTGTCCAATCATCAAGCTTCTTGCGCTTTGAGAGCAGATCCTTTAAGAAGTTCGCGTAGTTCGGCATCTGAGCAATCACATCTATGATAGGAATATTGATATGTAACTGTTTGAACAATCCAAGGAATTTGCCGTATTGCTTATCCATGACTTCCTTTTGCAATCTGCTCGGATACGGAATAGGAGGCTTGTAAGGACTGACTGTAGGCATCGCCGGAGGTGGGACGTGTGCGGTACTTGGTGTACTAGGAATGTGCACCTGGTCCGTGATAGTCTCCGGATCATCCTCAAGAACAACAGAATCAATAGGGGGAGAAGCAGAATGGGGAGGAAGTGATGGCCCTACAGTCTCCTTACCACTACGCGTGATAATCATTTTCGCTTCAGCCTTCGGATTTAGCACAGTATCACTCGGAAGACCACCAGGCTGTCGCTCATTCTGCGCTTTAGCTATCTATCCAATTTGGACTTCTAAATTCTTTATAACAGCCTGCTGGTTCCTTGTGATCGTCTCTTGGTTAGCCATGAACTTCATCATCATATCCTCTAAATTCGACCTCTCTTGTGGCTGTTGTGCAGCCTGAGGACGTGGAGGATTTTGATATGGGCTACCAGATTGGCCATAGAATTGTTGTGGTCGAGTATGCTGCTGAAAATGACCATGGGAGGAAGAAGAAGATTGCCCCTGGTTATACCCCTGATGAGTGGCAAACTGGGGTCTCTAAAGCATATGTGGTCTCGGATTCATGAAACCAGGAGGTGGCTGATTCTGGGAATAATTTGGATAGTTCGGGTTCGGGTGAGCACACTTATACATGCCACCTCCAGAATCGCCAGATGAATAGTAAACCTCCTCCTGATTGGGGTAAGAGTAAGCCGCTTGACACTCATAGCTCGAATGTGGGCCACCACAAGCATGACACGATGGATATACAGCTTGCATGGGAGCTGGCATGGCTTGTGGTTGGCTATTCTACGTGAGCTGCTCAATTTTTGCTGTGAGTGCGGCTATTGCAGCGGCTTGCTTGGAATCTGAGGCTCCCCATCCGAAGTACTCACTAGGTGTCTGATGCTGACTCAATACCAAGTCATCCAAGATTTCAACAGCCTCCTCAGGTGTCTTTCTGTATACCGATCCATTACAAGCGGAATCGATCAAAGAATGATACATCGGGTGCACACCTTCATAAAAGACTTTGACTCGATGATTGAGTGTCAGATTATGGTTTGGACACTTCACGATAGATTCCTTGTACCGATCCCACGCATCACGTAAGGACTCTTCAGGTTTTTGCTTGAATCCCAAGATTTCACTCGTTAGCTGAGTGGTACGTGAGGGTGGACAGAACTTTGATAAGAACTGTGTCTCCATTTCATCCCAGGTGTGAATTGAATTGGACGGAAGGGCATCATACCACGTGAGAGCACATCCAGTAAGCAAGTACGGGAATAGCATCAATCGAATTATCTCTTTCGGGACTTGATTCACCTTATACGAACCGCACGCTTTCCTGAATTTCTTCAGGTGTGCGTAAGGATCCTCAGATGCTATCCCACAATACTGAGCATTATTTTGAACTAAAGTGATAAGACTGGAGTTTAGCTTAAAATTTACTGCATCAAAACCTGGGATGACAATGGCACCTTCCGAGTCGTCGGTGACCGGTCGGTTCAGCTCAAGCATGGTGCGTCGGTCGCCCATGTTTGGCTCAGAAGAATTATCGGAGGACGAGGAAGAAGAAGAATAAGATGAATCGGAGGAAGGCGAAGAAGGAGAGATAGGAGGTAACTCGACAACTAAATCAATATGACTTCTGTCAGCCAGCGGAGGGACAGGTTGGTCAGTAGATTCAAATGAGCTAGATAAAATCTCAATGAAAGGATGAGAAGGATGGCGAAGACGGTTGTGAAAGGTTCTTTCAGGTTCGTTGTATGGACTTACAACATGTGGATTGGAATTCCAAGTCATAAACCATTCACAAACACTGAGAGGGTGGATAGGATAGATAAAGGATGAGAAAAACAAGAAAAGAACTTCCAAGGGATAAATCCCAAAAGAAGGATCGGCTAATCTACCAGCTAAACCTTTTCACAATATCTCTAGCCGTTCCCCGGCAACGGTGCCATTTGATCTTTACGCAGACTTGGCAATTTAAATCAAAAGAATGAAGAAAGCCTAAGTTATACAAAATACCACTGGCAGTGTACCAGTCGTAGATAGTATAGCTAGAAGCTGACCTCGGGAATTATCGAACTCAGGGAACGACACTAAGGATCGAGATACCGATACTAAGATTATCACTAATATTTAACCATTGATAAGGGTTGATGATGATTTATAACCCTAATTACTTAAACTATGCTATCTAACAGATTATGACAATTTAGAAAACCAAATGCTAACACAGATTTATATCAGATGTATATTAAAAAGCAACACTCACTTGGTTACGTCTTTTAGGATTAATGAAGTAAAATGGTGTAAAAACACTTAAGATGTTTTTGGTCAAAGAAAATTAAGTTAGAATTAAATCCAACTGTTTTAAATCTTTTAAGCTTAAGAGTTTGAAACTTGGATGTAAAACCGATTCATGGACATCTTTAATTAATTTTAGAAAATCAAGTATGGACTTCTCCAGTATTCCCCAAATTTCTAAAAATCAACAATAAATGTCTTTTACGATCAATTAAGTCAACTAAATCTAGCTTTTAGAGATTAAAACTGTCTACACGTCAAACGCTCGGAAATAACTCTAAATATTCAATTTAGCCGCATAAACATCAATCAAGTCTAAGAAAATCAAAGATTAAATTAATCCTATAATCACAATACTGCTAAGAATTAATTTGCATACGATGATTTCACAATTTATTAACTAATCACCATCTCATAATCACAATAATGCTAGAAACAGCAACCAATTAATAAATCACTTAAATTTGATTGAGTTTATAAAAATCAGCATTAATAATCAATAATCATGATCACAATATTGCTAGAATATCAACTATAATTCTGATTTTACGCATATTAATCGTATGAATCGAGAATACATCAATGAATCAAACACTTTTCAACCAAAACCATCAAATACTCCACTAATCCATGTAAAAACGTAACCAAGCAAGTGCTTGGATGAACTACTCACTAATCATGATAAAAACTACAGAAATAACGAGATCTATACTAAACATATTAATTTCAGAAGTAAATATGGAAAGAATGTACCAAAACCGGATGAAAAACGAGAAAATCCCGCAACCGAATGCTTGAACCACTAAACTAGCCGAATGCTTCCCTAATCTATCCTAAACTAAGCTGAAAACATAAAACTACGAAACACCTACTAATCGCACTATAAACTGTGTGAAAAAGTTCGTCTCAAAAATGCATAAAAAAACGAAACGGCTGCTGACTTTTATATTTTTCTGTGATCGCGGCCGCGCTGAGAGGATCGTGGGCGAGATAACAAGCATGGGCGCGTTCTGGTGATCGCAGGTCAGCGCGGTCGCGCTGATATGGTCGCGGCCGCGATCAGGTCAACTTGGTCAAAGTCAACAGGATTCCAAGGAAGATCGGCTCAGCCCGTAAATTTGACGAATAAGCTCCATAATCCATTCTTTTCCCATTTTAGGCAACCTTTGAACTGCGAAACACAAAAATAGACAAATCAGAGTTGTATTTAAACAATTCAAGGCAAAAATAACCCAAATCCGAGGCAAAATATGACTAAAAATATGTACAAAATATGTCATAACATCGCTCCATTGTTTCTGAAATTATTTTGAGGACGGTTGGATTTTGGTTCAGAGGGTGACCAATGCCATTTTCACGTAAAATTTTAATTTATATTGTTCTCCTGTTTTTTAATAAACGTATTTAGACACTGCAAGAAATCACCCATTTTGCGACGACAAAAGTCGTCGCGAAAGACGTTTTGCGACCGACAGTCATCGCGAAAGGGTTTCATCACTTAAAGGTTATCTCAAAAGAGTTATTTGTGATGATATTTTAAGTTTTTGCGACGACACATTTCTGATTTTATAATTTTTTTAAAATTACTTTTCTCATCGCCTTTGCAGTTATAGATAACAGTTTGCTTGTATACACTTTTTCCATCGGCTGTAGGTATGATCTTAATATTATGGGTGACGGAGTCAAGTATACCCATTAAGTTGTCACCTTCAAAAAACGTATAGCTATAGCTGAAGTTGCTTTCATCAATTAGATCAACCTTATGCATGCTTCCCACTTCTAAAAGGGATGCCTGTATTAAGTACGTAATTTATGTTAATTAACAAAGAGATCGAAGACAATGAATAAAAGTAACAAAAATTATGGCACCTATTTAGCTATAGAGTCAAATAGGTCAAAAAGTTATAGTTATATATGTTAAAAATAAAACTAAACGTTAATTATGCAATGGTACAACTTCTTACCTTCGCCAAAAGTGAAGAGTTAATTAACACCTCCACCACCTTTGATTGTCTCAATGGACTTGAAAAGGTGAGGGTTTACCATTGGAGCAATAACGTCGAGGGCTGGTCCTAGGCCTGGTGCACATAGGCCACCGTCCATGCCCCAATTCATCATAAGGGGTCCAAAAAAATTTATATGTTAATATAGTCCAACTGTCCAATATTAGCTTATGTGTTTTTTGCGAGATAAAATATATAAACAATGTGTTAGTTCAGCTCGTATATTCATATTATCTTGGAATCCCAATGGTATGGGATTGATTCCCATGGTGTGCATTTTTATTTTATTTTTATATCCATCACTACCACTTGAATTTTCATCTACCGATAACATATATTTACTTTATATCAATATACTATCCATCAAATTCAATATTTATACTTTTGTTTTTCAATGTGTTTGTTTTTTTTATCATGTCGTTTATGTTATTTATTATACGACTATTAAAAATACTAATGAGATATCTATTTATTTCTTGAGATGTTATTTAGTTTTGACACATATGTTTACTATTAATTTATATTATGAATCATTTATTTTTAAATTTTTTTTCTCAATTTACAAATAAAAATAAAAATTAATATTGTATGTAATTTTTACCAAATTATAATCATACGAATAAAAAGTATAGTGTCTTTTTCTCAATATTATTAAATTGTAACTTTTTATACGAATTTTGCTTATATATAGAGGGTTCTTTTTAAGTATATGACCCGGATCTAAAAAATGATAGGACCGACACTCATAACGTTAAACTATTTAGGGATAACTTTGAACGCATTATCAGCAGGAAATGAAGAAGCAACCTCAACCTCAATACTAACCATATATAGTCATTGTTAACAAATCTCAAAGAAAATATAAGAGAAAAGACGATTTTGATACAATGAAAAGTGATTAAATGAAAAGTGATTAAAAGTTCTCGTATTTAAACAAAAAAAAAAAAAACATTTAAATATTGTGAATTATATACAAAAATCTTTTTTAACAAAACACTTGATATACAACTTATACAAACAAAAACTTGTGAATCACAAACAAAAACTTTTTTAACAAATAGACTTTTTATATAATTATTACATTCATTCTAGATTTAATATGTTATAAAGAATTTTCATTTCTTGACCATCGGACATCCAAGTCGTCATTTTTCATAACCATCAAACTTCCAAAATCGTAAGAGATATATAGATGAGAAGAAAGAGGCAATCAGGGGGCTGTTGTAGGCGGTGACGAAAGGCGGTGGGTGATGATGATGGGTGCGACGGCGTGATTAGGGTTGGAGTGGTAGTTTGGTGTCTTGAGAAAGTGAGAGAGAAAGGAAAAAATGAGTAAAATTTTTTTGGGTTACAAATGAATGAGCAAAATTATTAAGGTTATAAAAAGCAAAAGATAATTTTTTTTTTTACAAAACTGCCCTTTATTTATTAGGTTTCACAAAATTTTAGGTTCTTAGAAAAACCCATATACATATATATATGTATATGTATGTATGTGTGTGTATATATATATATATATATATATATATATATATATATATATATATATATATATATATATATATATATATATATATATATATATATATATAGATCCATATATGCATGCATACATATGTATAGACATATATACACATATGTATATACATATATGTATATATAGGATGTTTAATTGAGAACTTTTGTGCATCAGGGTACAAAAGAACCTGTTTCATTCAATAGGTCACAAATTTTGTGTGGTTTAGATTAAACGGCAAAATGATAAATAGTTAGAAAACTTTATGAATCTAGTGTATTCAAGATCAAATTAATTTTAATTTAATATTGTAACAAATAATTAAATAATAAATGCTACATTAATTCAATTAATACACTTCCAAATAACAAAATCTACACAAATTCAAAAAAGATGGTAGAGAGGCCGATGCATTTCATGTTCATCGTTCAACTCGTGATGCATTTTATGTTTATCGTTCAATTCGTGATGCATCTCGCTTTATCAATCCATGATCTATACAATTTCATGATGCATCTCGACTTTATCAATACAAGATCTATACAATTTCGTGATGCATCTCGGCTTTATCAATACAAGATCTATCTATCCATCGAGTTGTCGTCTAATGCATCATTCATCATTCATCAATGCATTATTGTTAAGCATCATCATCTTTAATTGTAAAAATGAATCTTCATCCAGATTCAAAAAAAAACATCACCATGTTCATATTCGTGTTCATTATCGGTTTATCATCATTTCGCTCATGGTGGTGACCACGTTCATTCATCGTTTATCACCATAAAAACGTTCAAAGCATCTTCATTCATCGATAACCGCAGAGCGAAGTTGGTGGACATGGACGCACCTATTGGAGGTGTTTGGTGGTGGCACTAGCCGGTGGTCCGGTGGTGTATTGTTACTAGGGTTGGCAATGGGGCGGGGCGGGACGGGGATCTCAGTTCTCATTTGCATCCCCGCTTCATAATCCTCTTCCCCATCCCCGGCCCCATCCCCGTCGTGAAATAAGTTTCTATTCTCATCCCCGTCCCAATCGGGGATCGAGGATCTCCGTCGAGGAATAGGGTTTTTCAAGTTCATAAAGATCATTTAAGTTTAAACTATAAATAGTAATTTAGTAGAAAAATATATGTAAATAAACTTTAAAAAAATAATTTCAAACATATTTGAGGTGTTTACATATATAATGTATGATTTATAATAAAACTAAAACAAAGAAATGGATGCAAAACATTTATAAAACCAATAAAATGAAAAATAAAAATAGTATTTTAAACTATAGAAAAGTCATATACAATTATATTTAATATATTATATAAAATGTAATGAATAATTTACATTGTAAACTTAAATATATGTAATAATTTATATTAAAACATAATTTATAACCGGCGTCGGGTTCGGGGTCGGGGATTAAAGTGTCTCCCATCCCCATTATTTTAAATCGGGGATTCCCGTCCCCATCCCCAGTCAACTCGGGGATTCCCCGGTCAAATCGGGGTCGAGTTACGTGTTCACCATCGGGGATGAGTATTTTGCCAAGCCTAATTGTAATCATGTGGCCGACAGATATGGAGAGATGAGAGAAGATTGATAGAGAGAGAGAGGAGGAGGGAGAGCAAAAGAAGTATAGATAAATGGAATGTAGTTTAATGTGATTATTTGGTTACATAATTTAAATCTATTACTTATCTTTAAACCATTTAAAAAATTAATTAAAGTATTACCTAAATGCTATTATTGCAACATTGATGGATTTTTAGGTGCATAAAAGTTCCTAAGGTTCCTAAATGCATATAAGTTCTCAATTGAATACATACATATATATATATATATATATATATATATATATATATATATATATATATATATATATATATATATATATATATATATATATATTCACGATCAATGGGGTACCATATTAGACTGGAGTATCGAGGAACCATTTATAGTCAATCATTTATCATTAAAATCATTAAATAAAATATAATTTTTGCTTAAAATTATTTCCCACATTAACTAGTGTTGGGGGTAAAATTGGTATTGAAAATTTTATAGTAGATACGAAGATTTTTTGTATCCCATGAAAATCTTCATTTCAGTTAATAGCATTCCTTATACCAATACTGCACAAGTGCAATGATAACACCATAAATATTGGTTTATCACCAAAATGAAACCCATCGACTACACACGCCATAAACCACGATTGAACATATTCAATACCGTCAATATTGGTTTATAACCAAATGGGTTAACAGCGACTAAAAACACAATAAACCCCGATTGCACATGTTCAATAACGTGTATATGAAATTGAACCTTCACGAACGGTTTGATGAAAATAATAATTACATTTATTTGACACATCCGGTTAAACATGTTCACTAAAACCCATTTGTCGAATCCGATTGAACATGTTCACTAAAATCCATTTGGAAATATATTAAATATATTGTTATGGAAGTAAATCCCAATAATTAAGAGATTTATTAATTCATTAATTATCATCTAATATTAAGATAAACCTAATCGACTATATTACCCTTTTTTACTTATAACCAAATATGGGTGGAATCCGGTTCTCTAGTACATGGTACCGCATTGATCCGACCACACACACACATATATACATATATATATATATATATATATATATATATATATATATATATATATATATATATATATATATATATATATATATATATATATATATATATATATATACATAAAACTTAGAATTCAAATTTTTATATTGATAAACACATAAATATGACATATAAACATGTAACTATTTTATATTAGATATACATATAAATTTGACGTGTTAAGAGAGTAACACGTGACATATACGTCTTCTTTTATCGTATATAAAGATTTGAATTTAATGTAATCTTTATTTATGCCTAAAATATTAATTGTTAGGAATATTATTATTATGTGAAAATCAATTAATCTCTACAGAGTTTAAAGAATTATAGAAATAAAATGATAAATCTGTAACACCCTAACCCACAATGCCACGTAAATAACACATCATCCGTGACATAATATAATATTTCCTACACTATTCCCAAAGCACATACATGAAAACCCGATAATTTAAAATTTTAATTATACAATAAACAGTCACAGAAATCCCTGAATATAATAAAACCTATCCGAAGTATAAACAAACGGTCCACAAAATATAACTACCTCTACGAAAAGTAGCTAACTCCTCGATCACAGATAATGTAAACCTACTTCGGTCCAGCAGGCATACTAGCAGTCCGATCACCTGAGATACACACGACAACACATACAGGTCAGCTAAAGCTGGTGAGAATGCAAGGGTTAGTGTACGATTATACAACTCAATAAATAAATAACTCGATAATAAAACGTTCAGCGTTCCCTACTGAACAAGTATATGAGATCCCACAAAGTAGCTCAATAGGTACTCAACTCGTGTGGATAAATCCACGTACCCAAATCCCTAGACCGCACAAAGCAGTCGTCAGGACTCAAAAGGAAATTGGGAGCGACCCAACCCCTGCCCAGCCGTACGGTTTAGTATCTCAACAGCCCAAGTGTCTCAAATCTCATATAATAAAACACAGTTCTCAATATAACACAATAATACGTGCATGATAATATCTCAATAAAAGCTCGTAAGAAAAATCATGATATCTCATAAAAGCTCAGTAAAAGATCATGCAAGTATCAGTAAAATAATCGTACAAGTATCTCAACAAAAACATGCAAACTCACCTATCCAGCTAGCTAAACTAAGTCTCGGTTCCCTGCCCTTTCCCTACCCTGTCAACGCGAGACCCTGAAATCACAATATCACAACTCAAAATAACAAACTCGACCCAACAACTCTATACACAATTCTCAACAACTCACGAGACCCCATAGACCCATACACAAGACTAAAGAACCGGAAACCCTAGCCGCATCGCGGCCGCACTGACCATCGCGGTCGCGGTCACGCTGACCATCTCGGTCGCGGCCGCGCTCAAGATAGACCGCCTGCGATCACTCAAGAACATCGCGGCCCGCGATCAGGGGATCGCGGCTGCGCTCACGGACGAACAGCAGCAGGTCTGCTCTGTTTTTGCACAGCCAGGGGATTAATCCCCAATCACCATTTCCACTCGATTTTAGCCACACATATATACTCGAATTTGCTCAGAAATAGATATAAACCCAATTCAATTACTTAACAACAACTAACATCATTTAATCCACAAATTTGAGCCCATATTACCTCAATATTCAAGAAAGATGATGATGAAGGAATTGGGAGGCTTCAATCCAATTCAGACTTTTAATTAAGGATGCTAACCACTGCTGGAGCTTCAAAACACACACACAGTACACTTCAAATTGAAATTCAGATATTGGAGAATGAAAGCAAGCACCCAAAGAGCTCCCCTTTTATACGTTTTGGACTAAAACTCGGTCCGGTACCCAATATCCGATCCCAATACCCAAAATACAAATTTATATCCCCGGGTCCCAAATTAAATAGTTAATCCAATGAAATAATTCCACGTACCTATCCCAAAAATGGGATGTTACAGGTCCTCCCTCCTTATAAAGATTCTGTCCTCATAATCTAGCTTGACACGAAGAGGTGAGGATAGCGGTTGCGCATCTCTGACTCTGGCTCCCATGTGGCGCTGGTACCCTTATGGTGTTTCCACTGTACCAACACTAACACCACCTCTTTATTACGTAGCTTCTTCACTTTTCGATCTGTCACGGCCTCAGGCTGCCTAGCATACTGAAGTATATCATCGACCTCAATCTCTGATAACGGCACTCGCTGGTCATCACGGGCCAAGCACTTACGGAGATGGCTAACATGAAAGGCATTATGAACTCCCGATAGCTCTGGAGGCAAGTTCAGACGATAAGCCTGATCCCCGATCCTCTCGATAACCTCAAATGGTCCAATATAGCGCGGGCCTAACTTACCTCGTCTCCGAAATCGAATAATCCCTTTCCAGGGTGAGACTTTAAGCATCACGGAGTCTCCGACCTGAAACTCTAACTCAGACATCCGGCGATCTGCATAACTCTTCTGGCGACTCTGAGCTGTCCTAATCCGCTGCTGAATCATAGCGACCTTGTCGCTAGTCTCCTGAAGAATCTCTGGCCCGCTGATAGGACACTCCTCGACCTCTCCCCAACATACCGGAGTCAAACATTTACGCCCATAAAGAGCCTCGAACGGGGGCATGCCGATACATGCATGGTAGCTGTTATTATACGCAAACTCAACAAGTGGCAAATGAAGATCCCAGCAACCCCCGAAATCAATAACACAAGCCCGCCGCATATCCTCCAAAGTCTGATTAGTTCGCTCTGTCTGACCCCCTGTCATCGGATGATAGGCTGTACTCAACTGAACTCGGGTGCCCAACTCTCGCTGAAAGCTCTGCCAGAATCGCGACACAAACCGGCTATCTCGGTCAGACGTAATAGATTCATGTCTCGCAACAATCTCACTGATGTAGAGGCGCACCAACTGATCCATCGAAATGGTCCCACGAACGGCCAAGAAGTGAGCGCTCTTCGTAAGCCGATCGACAATAACCCAGATCATATCATTCCCACGAACAGTCCGCGGGAGTCTCACTATGAAGTCCATGGTGATATCATACCACTTCCACTCTGTGATCTCTAACGGCTGAAGTCTGCCATGCGGAATCTAGTGCTTGCTCTTAACCCTCAAACACGTCATACACGCTTCTACACACTTCCCCACATCCCTCTTCATCCCTGGCCACCAGTAATGAACTCGCAAATCTCGGTACATCTTCGTGCTGCCCGGATGGATCGACAATCTAGACTTATGGGAATCATCTAGAATCAGCTGTCTCAAATCGCCTACTCTGGGGACCCACACTCGACCGCGGAGAGTCATCAGACCTCTGTCATCTCTGCTCAATAACTCCAGCTGACCAGCTAACCTCTCTCTCTGCACATTTTCGCCCCTCAGCCCCTCCTCCTGAGCTAACCGCAGACCGTCAATCAAGGTCGACGTGACCTCTAATCGAGAAGCTCTGGACGTAACCGTCTGCTCATAAGATCTCCTGCTCAAAGCGTCTGCCACCACGTTAGCTTTCCCCGGGTGGTACTGGATATCGCAGTCATAATCCTTCAGGAGCTCCGTGCTGCGTCTCTGTCTCATGTTCAGCTCCTTCTGACTGAACAGATACTGCAAACTCTTATGAACGGTATACACTGTGAAGCGCGTCCCATAAAGATAATGCCGCCATATCTTCAAAGCAAAGACTATAGCATCCAACTCTAAATCATGTGCCGGTCGACTCAACTCATAACTCCTAAGCTGTCTCGAGGTATAAGCAATCACCTTGCCTCTCTGCATCAGCACACACCCTAACCCAGTGAAGGAAGCATCGCAATACACAGCAAAATCCTCGGAACCCTCTGGCAACGATAGAATCGAGGCCCTACACAACCGATTCTTTAGCTCTAGGAAAGCACTCTCTTGCTCCTCGGTCCACACAAATGGCACTGACTGCCTGGTCAACATCGTCAAAGGCACTGCGATCCGCGAGAAATTCTCTATAAACCTCCAATAATACCCGGCCAAACCCAAGAAACTGCGAACCTCTGACACAGATGTGGGCTGGCCCCAACCATAATCGCCTCAATCTTCGCAGGATCCACATTAACTCCCTCGCTCGTCACCACGTTCCCTAAGAACTGCACATCTCGAAGCCAAAACTCGCACTTTGAAAACTTGGCGTATAGCCTCTCTCGCTGCAAGGTACTCAAGACCTCTCTCAGATGCTGGCTATGCTCCTCGCTACTCTTCGAGTAGATCAAAATATCATCAATGAACACAATCACGAATCGATCGAGCATGGGCCTGCAAACCCTATTCATCAGGTTCATAAACGCTATTGGGGCGTTAGTCAGTCCGAACGGCATGACTAAGAACTCATAATGACCATATCTGGTCCTGAACGCAGTCTTAGGCACATCCTCGTCTCTGACTCGCAGCTGATGATACCCAGAACGCAGATCAATCTTTGAAAAGAAACTCGCCCCCTGAAGCTGATCAAAAAGATCATCAATCCTCGGCAAGGGATAACGGTTCCTCACCGTTACCCTATTAAGCTCTCTGTAATCAATACACATACGCATCGTCCCGTCCTTCTTCTTCACGAATAACACAGGGGCTCCCCACGGGGAAGAACTGGGGCGAATGAACCCTCGATCCAACAGATCCTGCAGCTGCGTCATCATCTCACGCATCTCGGTAGGAGCTAACCGATATGGCGTGCGCGCAATAGGAACGGCCCCGGGAACTAGGTCGATCCGGAACTCAACCTGTCGGTCCGGCAGCAGACCCGACAACTCATCTGGAAACACATTAGGGAAATCTCTAACTATTGGCACATCACTGACTCCCTCTTCTCCTTCTTCGCATCTACCACATAAGCTAAATAAGTGGCACATCCCTTCGCCACATACCTCTGCGCCTGCGCCATCGACACTATACTCATGTCTCCTCTGCGCCTCTCACCATACACCACCGCTGACTCTGACTCGGAAATAGGGATAAGAATCATCTTTTTGGAACAGAAGATGTCCTTCTGACGCGCTGTCACCCAATCCATGCCCACTATGGCATCGAAACTACTAATCTCCATAGGCATCAAGTCTATGGAAAACTGATGACCGTCTATCTCTAATACACAATCTCTATAAATACGGCTCACTAACACAGTACTACCATCAACACACACAACAATAACAGGCACAGATAACTTAGATGAAGGCATAGAAAAATAATCACAGAAGGAGGCAGATACATACGAACGATCAGATCCCGAATCAAACAAAATAAAGGCACGCAGTCCGTTAAGGATAAACGTACCAGATACGACATCAGGCGACTCGCGTGCCTCCTCAGCAGTAGCCTGAAAAACCCTGCCACGAGCCCTCGGTGCTCCCCCTCCCCGAGGTGCCGACGATGACCCTGACGGCCCAGCTCTACTCGGACTCGATCGTGGAAATCCCGCTCCGGGATTCGGACAATCCCGAGACATATGGCCTGGCTTCCCACATCGGAAGCACAGGGACTCCTGAGAAGAACATGCAACAGCGGTGAAACCAAACTGGCCACATCGAAAACAACAGAGATGCTCCGGGGCACACGACCCTGCATGGCGGTGATGACACCGCTGACAATCTCTCTCCACCGATGCCAAACTCTCAACTCAGCTCCCAGAATCCCGAGATCCCCTCCCAACACTCCCCTGACTCTGACTCTGCCTCTGGCCCTGACCCTGCTGTCGCTGCCCCTGCAGCCTCTGACCACCCCGACCCTGTCCCTGACTCTGACCAGCCCCCGACTGCCTATCATCCCGACCCTGATCATGCCGAGCCCCGGAAGTCTATCCCTGCTGCTCAGAATACCCGCCCTGACGTCTCTCCCTATAAAACCTCGAAGTCCCCGAACTCTGACCCTGACTCGATGCCTCCACACGCTGCCTCTGGGGAGCCGGCTGCTCCCGCTGTCTCTCAATCTCTCTCTCCCTACGCCTGGCGTACTCCATCGCTGATGAGAAAGTGGGGTCACGCAACATCCCCACAAACTCTCGGATATCCAGCCTCAGACCCTCAATGAACATATTGACCATTCGGTCCTCTGTGGCTACCTTATGCGGTGCAAACTGGGCTCTGTCATTAAACACATCAATATACTCCTGAACAGATCTGGATCCATGCTGCAGATGTATAAACTCCCGCTCCAGCTTTCTCCTCGTGTCCAGCGGACAGTACTGCAGTTCAAACTCTGTACGAAACTCCTCCCAAGACATCAAATAAGCCTCATCGACTCCCTGAGCACTGACAACTGAACTCCACCATCTCAATGCTCCTCCTTTCAGAAGGTAGGAGGCATAACTCACCCTGTCGGCTCGATCAATATGGGCTATACGAAACGCAGCCTCAACCTCTCTCAACCAATCCAGTGCCTTCGAGGCACCAACTCCACCAAAGAACTCAGATGGGCGACCCGTCATGAAGTCCTTAAAGTTACCTCGCGATGGCTGACTAGCAGAAGCACCAGCCCCAGAACTCTGCTCTCCCTCGGGCGGAGGCACCGCACCTCGACCCCTACCCGCACCCTGAACAGGAAAACGCTCATCTAGGATCTGGCCTATCACAGCATACAAGTCAGACCTACGCACTGGCTCGTCATCCCTATGGTCATCCCCCTGAGGCCTGCTGCCCTGACGGTCCATAACAACCTGCAAAATAAAATAATAACACAAATTAACTCTACAAGACTCTACACGCTACTCGTTTATCACCTAATATTCTACTTCAGATTACAATCCAAGGATCTAGACTCCGTGGTTTAAGCTTAAGCATTCACTAGATACTTAATCTCTTAAACCTAGGCTCTGATACCAAGCTTGTAACACCCTCGAACTAATCCATAATGCCACGTAAGTAACACATCATCCGTGACATAATATAATATTTCCTACACTATTCCCAAAGCACATACATGAAAACCCGATAATTTAAAATTTTAATTAAACAATAAACAATCACGGAAATCCCTGAATATAATACAACCTATCTGAAGTATATACAAACGGTCCACAAAATATAACTACCTCTACGAAAGGTAGCTAACTCCTCGATCACAGATAATGTAAACCTACTTCGGTTCAGCAGGCCTACTAGCAGTCCGATCACCTGAGATACACACGACAACACACACAGGTCAGCTAAAGCTGGTGAGAATGCAAGGGTTAGTGTACGATTATACAACTCAATAAATAAATAATTCGATAATAAAACGTTCAGCGTTCCCTACTGAACAAGTATATGAGATCCCACAAAGTAGCTCAATAGGTACTCAACTCGTGTGGATAAATCCACGTACCCAAATCCCTAGACCGCATAAAGCAGTCGTCAGGACTCAAAAGGGAATTGGGAGCGACCCAACCCCTGCCCAGCCGTACGGTTTAGTATCTCAACAGCCCAAGTGTCTCAAATCTCATATAATAAAACACAGTTCTCAATATAACACAATAATACGTGCATGATAATATCTCAATAAAAGCTCATAAGAAAACTCATGATGTCTCATAAAAGCTCAGTAAAAGATCATGCAAGTATCAGTAAAATAATCGTACAAGTACCTCAACAAAAACATGCAAACTCACCTGCCCAGCTAGCTAAACTAAGTCTCGGTTCCCTACCCTTTCCCTACCCTGTCAACGCGAGACCCTGAAATCACAATATCACAACTCAATATCACAAACTCAACCCAACAACTCTATACACAATTCTCAACAACTCACGAGACCCCATAGACCTGAACACAAGACTCACAGAACCCGAAAACCCGACCCGGAACCCTAGCCACATCGCGACCGCACTGACCATCGCCGTCGCGGTCGCGCTGACCATCTCGGTCGCGGCCGCGCTCAAGATAGACCGCCTGCGATCACTCAAGAACATCGCGGCCCGCGATCAGGGGATCGCGGTCGCGCTCACGGACGAACTTATCGCGGCTGCGCTCACGGACGAACAGCAGCACGTCTGCTCTGTTTTTGCACAACCAGGGGATTAATCCCCAATCACCATTTCCACTCGATTTTAGCCACACATATATACTCGAATTTGCTCAGAAATAGATATAAACCCAATTCAATTACTTAACAACAACTAACATCAATTAATCCACAAATTTGAGCCCATATTACCTCAATATTCAAGAAAGATGATGATGAAGGAATTTGGAGGCTTCAATCCAATTCAGATCTTTAATTAAGGATGCTAACCACTGCTGGAGCTTCAAAACACACACACAGTACACTTCAAATTGAAATTCAGATATGGGAGAATGAAAGAAAGCACCCAAAGAGCTCCCCTTTTATACGTTTTGGACTAAAACTCGGTCCGGTACCCAATATCCGATCCCAATACCCAAAATACAAATTTATATCCTCGGGTCCCAAATTAAATAATTAAGCCAATGAAATAATTCCACGTACCTATCCCAAAAATGGGATGTTACAAAATCTATACTATATAAAATAAGAAAACCACTTGAAGTTTTTGGACCATTGGATGAAAAGAAATCAATGGTCCAAATCGATGACAACTCATAATTATTTATGAAATGTCTCTTATGCCCTTGATTTAAATCAATAATTATACCTATGCCATTTTTTAAATTCATTTTCCAAATTTACTAACTTAACTTAATTACATTAAATTTTGATTTTACTTTTTTCATTAATGAATTAATATTTACCTAAAATAAATATGTGTCATTATTATCCTTAATGATCATAGTTAAATTCAAATGTAAAAATTTGGATTTAAATGTAGAAGTGTAGTAACTAAAGTTAAAATTTTCTGTTAATTATTTTGCTAACAAGATTTAAAATTTAATTGAAAAAACTTCAATTGTGAATATGATAAATTTTGATTGTTGATTTTCAGATATTCCATTTTTATATTTTATCATTTTCAAAATATATACACATTCACATAAGTGAAGTTTTTTGTTTCTTACATTAATATTTCATATTTGAAGTTAATAAAAATTAAAAGAAACATTTTTTTGCAAACACATATTATCTGTTTTTAATAATACAATATAATTATATTTTTTTATTTAATATCAAACAACTAAGTATTTTTATATTTTTAATTTAACTAGCTTTTAATTTTTTATTTTAATATATATAAACTTTATAATAATTTATAAAAATATATGTATTTTCTAAATCAACCCATGTAATACATGAGTTGATTAACCTATATATTATAATAAAACAAAACAATTCATGTCATATGTCAATTCTACTATACAAGAAAATTTTTATTTTCCACCTCTTTTTCCAAATTTAACACTTTAACTTAATTGCATTAAGTTTTGACTTTATTTTTTTTCATTAATTAGTTAGTAATAAATTAGATTTTGTAACATTTAAAATTAATGTTTACCTAAAATACATATCTATCATTATTATCCATAATAATCATAATTAGATTCAAATGTAAAAATTTGAATTAGTTGTTGAAATTATTATTATTATGTATAATAAAGTAAACATCAAATGTCACGTGTCACCTCTACGTTCACCAAAAATATAATTACAACTTATAAAAAATAAAAGATAAATATAATTTAATATTTTTTAAAAAAGATAAATATGCTCTATTTTTTAATCTGTAAATAATAAAAAATAAAAATAATTATTATTTTTGTATGTTTTTATTTTTACTCATATACATTTTATATAAATAATTTAACTAAAAATATCCACGTAATACGTGGGTTATAAACTAGTTTATATTATAGCATATGATAATTTATTAAACTACATACAATTTGATGAACGCTTGTGTGGATGCCTTATAGTTAAAGGAAAATTAAAACTAGCTAGCTAACATTATATTTGTATTAAGACAACACTTCAACTAAAACTAATAATAAATTGACTTTTTAGCCTAAATTTGGTAGAATTGATTTGTTTCTATTTGTTGTAAAACATTACAAAATATTTATTTTCAAAAAGGACATCAAAAGTCAACATTTGGTTTAACTTTCTGTTTCATTATCAAATCTTTTATGCAAGTAAATATATTTTAGACCGACCATCATGTATATATTTGCAAAACTTTGGGAGCAAAAAAGACAAACTAAATTTATGTTTAACAACATAAGATTATTCAAGACAATACAAGAAACTGACGTTTTAGCGGCGACTATAGTCGCTGCTAAAGCTCTAGTTGTCGTCACTAGAGGTATTAACGGCGGCATGTCGCTACTAATAAGTCGCCGCTAAAGGTTTAACACTAAAAGTCGTACGTCGCTGCTAATAACTGTCGTCACTAAAGATCAACGATAGAAACCTTGTAGTCTGGGGTCAAAGGAAAGTATCGTAACACTTTATGAGCTACCAGCTTACACTTTGTGTTTTTATCAACCCAACGACTCTCATTACAAATAGGGCAATACTGTAACGACTTATCTTCTTTCCAGAAAAGAAAATAATCGTTTTTGCACACGTGTATCGACTCATAACCCAAACCAATATTTTGTAGTTTCTTTTTAACTACATAAGGTGTGTGAGAATCCTATTTTCTTTCGGAAATGCAGATTGCAACAATGCCTGGAGATGATCAAACGAACTATTAGTCCATTTGTTGTTCACCTTGATATGCATCAGTTTTGTTAAAATGTCAAGGTAAGAAAAGCAAGTACAGCCAGGATATAATTCGGCATTGACTTCTTCTAACAACTTAAGAAATCCTTTATCGACACTCACGCCCTCTGTATCTGAGTTCCCTTCTTCGTGGTTAGTATCGTTTTCCCTAAACGTCGTCATAAGACTAGCCATCTCGTTAGTTGGAGCTACGTCATCTAGAACCGGAAGCAGAGTTCTACTTTCACCATGATAGACCCATGTAATATAAGTTCGAAAGAAACCATTTATGTTTTTTTTGAACGACAAATTAATCTATCTCTCTTTTGACCCTAATTGGGGACTTTAGAATTTACTTCTTCCACCCAAATTATAACTTGCCTCCAACGAGAATCGAACCTGTGACCTTATACTTACATGACACATTTATATGTATATGAGATCTCATTATTGAAATTCTTGTGAACTTATTGTTCCCACATATTCTACACGGTCATCTACTTTGATCTCTATCGTCTACATGTGCTTTGGATCTCTCAACAAAAGAGTCAAGTCCTTGTTGGAACTAAGGAGAATTACGATTTTCAACAATAGTCCAGATTTTATCGATAGACATTATGCAACTGAAACATAAGTTAGAGTTTAAGGTTTACTCTACGAGAACTAAAATTCGATGATTCGAAAAGCAACCTCGAATTAAGATTAAACTCACTTTTCAAATATCTTACCTCATATGTATATGCACATTACACAATTGTTTGTTTAAGAAAAATTCAGCAGCATTTCCTCTTAGCTCTCAAGTATATATAGAATTATATATACCCGAGAAACAAAGAGAAAATGACAATTGAATCATTATTAAACAAACAATCATGTAATAAACATTCATATCCTAAATGAGATAAAATATCCAAAAAGCACTCCGAAAACGGGGATAATCCGAAATTAATTACTAAATCAATTTCGGACGGGCATGTATTCTAGCTCAAACACACACAAAATGTATTCTAAGCTCAAACACACACAAAACACGTTTCACTATTTTAAGAGAATATACATTCTCATTTCTCATAGAAATAAACAATTCACAACACTAAATTAATTTTAAATTAAATGTACACTAATACGCTAATACATAAACTAAATTATTTTAACGCATCTTGACAAATCCACGTAATCAACATTTTACCTTAAATTATTATGTACACATACTTTACATATAGGGTTATACGCCAAAAATAGCAACAACTTTTTGTAGTTTTACCGTTTATACCCACATTATTTATTTTTTTATCATTAATAGCAACAACTTTTGTATTTTTTTTTACCGATTAAACCAATTTTTGACTTGGAAACCTGCTATAGCAGGTTACCATCAATTAATAACAACAATTTTATCTTTTTACCAATAATAGCAACAACGTTTTACATTTTTACCAATAATAGCAACGACTTTTAACTTTTTACCAATAATAAAAACATATCAAATTAAAATTTTCTTTATCTTTAACTAATCATTACTTTAAAGAAACTAAATTTATGAAAATCGAAATACAATCAAATAAGTTCGTAATCCATTTTTTTGTTCAATATTTGTTAAAAATAAATCAAATGCAATGTGTGCCTATAAAAGATATAAAGAATATGTTTTCTATAGACATTAAAAAATGAAGATTATTTTGAGAGATCATATTTTCATGCATAGCCGGGTTTTATAGGTATGATACGGTCAACCATTTAAGTGTAACATGACAACGTGAAACTCAAATCAATTTGTATAAGGTGTCATAGAAATATAATGAACACATTATGCTACATTTGTATTCTTTTTTGGATACTTAGTTCAATAATATTTGCATTATTTGTTTATTTGATAAATAAATGAATAATATTATTAATAATTATGATCTAAGCATGGATAATTAGTTCTTTATTAATTTGATAAATAAAATGATAATATTAAAAAGTTGCATCCGTTTATTTTATTAATAATTATACATGATTTAATAATCCAATTATTCTTTCTCTAACAAAATTTGAATACAATATAAATTATGAACTTATTTGAACGTAATCTGATTTTCATAAATTTAAATCATATATAATCATCCATAAAATAAAAGGATGTATCTTTTAAATATTATCATTTTATTTATCAAATAAATAAAAGGCTAATTATCCATAATTAGATCATAATTATTTTTTATTATTCATTTATTTATCACATAAATAAATAATGCAAATATTGTTGTAATAAGTATTCATTTATTTGGACTTTGAATTTTCAAAAACCAAAAATTTCGGTTTGGAGGCCAAAATAAACCGGAAAAAACCAAACCGAACTGAAGTTTTATAATTTTAAAATTTAAAATTACTTTTTCTTCGTTACACTTCTTCATTTAAGTTTTTTATTGAAAGTTTTAAGTTTTGAATGTCTAAATTTCATATGAGACTAAATATCACTTTGAATATTATGATGATTATTATTGTTGTATGTTGTCATGGTTATGAATGATAAAATGCTTTAATGTCAAAATCTTGTTTGTGAAAGAATGCATTAAGTGTTATATATTTTTTATATGTATCCATATATATGTTTATTCCAATAAGGTCAAAATCCATGGAAAACTATATTAGACTGGAGTACTGGAAAACCATATCAAATGTACATGTTCATTATGAAAAATGTTAAGTTTCATGTAAAATTATAATATACATATGTTCAAATTTGCATTATGATTAACTAATTCATATCATTTACATGTTCATTAAGACAAAATGTTTAATTTCATGCAAAAATGCGTAATGTACACATGTTCATGCATATTGCACATTTGAACATGTGCATATTGTATTTAGCATGAATTGAACTACTCAATAATAATGCACATTTGAACATATGTATATTGTAGTTGTGCATTAAATTTAACATTTTACCGTAATGAACATGTACATTTAATATAGTTTTCCAGTACTCCAGTCAAAGATGGTTTTCCATAGATTTTGAACCTATTCCAATATATATATATATATATATATATATATATATATATATATATATATATATATATATATATATATATATATATATATATATATATATATATATATATATATATATATATATATATATATATACACACACACACATATGTGTGTGTGTGTGTTTTGGTTTTAGTAAGAAAGAATTGAAATTGAAAATCATGACAAAGAAAACCGTAACCAAATTGAAACCGAAATAAAAACCAAAAATTCAAATCGTTTAAAATCCAAACCGAACGGTTTCTTGAATATAGAAACCGATTTTCGGTTTGCTTTTTGGTTTTTTCCAAAAACCAATCCATGCTCACCCCTAATCAAAATAATATTCATTTTCTAATGTCTACAAAAAACATATTCTTTATATTTTTATAGGCACACATTGCATTTGATTTATTTTTAATAAAATTTAAACAAAAAATGGATTATGAACTTATTTAATTGTTTTTCGATTTTCATAAATTTAGTTTTTTTTTAAATAATGATTAGTTAAAGATAAAAGAAATTTAATTTGATATATTTTTATTATTGGTAAAAGGGCAAATAACCAAAAATAGTAACAAGTTTTGACATTTTTATTATTAATAGTAACAACTTTTATTTTTCTATCAATAATAGTAACGGGTGACCTGTAAACCTGTTTAGCAGGTCACAAACTTTTCAGTTATCAAAAATAGTAACATCTTTTCATATTTTTATCAATAATAGTAATATACCAAATTAAAAACATAATTTTTTTTATTTTATTAAGTTTTCTGATATTCCATAAACACCAAAATAAACCAAATTTTTATTCCGAATATTTGCGGATAGATAATATTCGATCATTTATTCACAATTATAAATAATATGAATGAAAAAAAATACTATGAATGATCTCAATTTTCACTTTTTCCAACAAAAAAACTACGAACCATCATTTTCTTAGTTTTCCGAATAAAATAATACAAATTGTTCCATTTTTTAGTTTTGGTCAATCTAAATGGGTCATAGTTTTTTATTTAAAAAATAAAAAATCAAAATGAGTCTCAATATTTTTCAATAATAAAACTATAAACCACAATGAGTCATGGTTTTTCCATTCATAGAAAAACTTAAAAATGAATGGGTTGCAATACTTTTTCATTCGTAGTACTATTCATTTGGAGAAAAAAAAAAGTACAAATTGATCAGTTTTTTTTAGTAAAATCCAAACGAAATTGATTATAAACCATACAACGTTTAGCTGTCCTGAATGAAAAACTACGACCCAACCATGTTTTAGATTTTTTTTATAAAAAACTATAAATCGTTTTGATTTTTCGTACAAAATAATTGCAACTCATTTATTTGTGTGTTTTTAACAACGAAAAAAAATATGAATTATTCCAGTTTATAGTTTTGTCGAATGAAAAATATTGTAATCCATAAACACGATACATAACCACTTGTACGAAACTATAACTAGAATAATTCATAGTTTTTTCGTTGTTAAAAACACAAAAATTAATGAGTTGCAATTATTTTGTACGAAAAATCAAAATGATTTATGGTTTTATGTTAAAAAATCTAAAACATGATCAATTTGTACTTTTTTATTCCAAATGAAAAGTACTACGAATGAAAAAGTATTGCGACCCATTCATTTTTTAATTATTCTATGAATGGGAAAACCATGACTCATTGTGTTTTATAGTTTTATGAATGAAAATATTGAGACTAATTTTGATTTTTTGTTTTCTAAATAAAAAACTATGACTCATTTAGATTGGCAAAAACTAAAAAATGGAACGATTTGTATTATTTTTTCAGAAAAACTAAGAAAAAGATGGTTCGTCGTTTTTTGTTGGAAAAAGTGAAATTGAAATGATTTACAGTATTTTTTCATTCATATTATATGTATAATTGTGAATAAATAATCGAATATTATGTATCCGTAAATATTTGGAATAAAAATTTGGTTTATTTTGGTGTTTATTGAATATTAGAAAACTTAATAAATAAAAAAAATTATGTTTTTAGTTTGATATGTTACTATTATTGATAAAAATCTGAAAAGATGTTACTAATTATGATAACTGAAAAGTTGGTGAGCTGCTAAACAGGTTTACAGGTCACCCATTATTATTATTGATAGAAAAATAAAAAGTTGTTACTATTAATGATAAAAAATAAATAATGTTACTATTAATGATAAAAATGTCAAAACTTGTTACTATTTTTTGTCTTTTGCCCTTGGTAAAAAGTTAAAATTCGATGCTATTATTGGTAAAAATATAAAACATGGTTGCTATTATTGGTAAAAGATAAAAGTTGTTGGTATTAATATATACTAACCTGCTATAGCAGGTTTTCAGGTCAAAAGTTGGTATAATCAGTACATTATACAAAAGTTGTTGCTAGTAATGGTAAAAAATAAATAATGTGGGTATAAACGGTAATACTACAAAAAGTTGTTGCTATTTTTGGCATATAACCCTTACGTATATACCCACATTACTATACTAATGCACTAAAAAAAGTTTACAAATAAATTTAAAATTTCACGATTTTGACACTAAAAGATTATTTACACATAATAATACATACACTTTAACATACACATACACACGTTAATACAATACTTATACATTAATACATACACATAAACACATACACATACCAACACACAAATACATACATTAGTATACTCTATACGTATAAATACACACACTAATACATTAAATACCCACACTAACACACGAATACACATATTAATATACTAGATACACACACACACACACACACACACACACACACACACTAAAATCTACTTAAACCAAATCAACGAAGATTTAAGTAATATTCTCAAAAACACACTAATACAAAAATATACACTACAATTATACATAATGCACACGAAATATATACAATACACATCAATACATACATTGCACACATTTTATATATATAATAAATTACATACATAAACAATAAAACCTATAAATAGTTTATAAACAATTAACTAATCTACAAATACCTGCAAAACACAACAAACTATAAATATTTTAATAAATATTTAGAAAACACAATAATTCTATAAATATTTTAACAGATACTTAAACAACCCTAATTTTGATAAATCTAAAAATTGTTATCCAAAAAGTATTTAAACAAACCTACAAATAATATTAACAAATCCATACATTTTTTTTTACCTAAAACATTATTTACACACTTTTTACATATATACACTAGTCATACACAAATACACACTAATATTATACAAAATACACACTAAATATAAACAATATACATTAATACAAAATACACACTAATATACACAACACATTAATACACAAAATACATTCAAATACAACTAATACTCAAATACATACAAATACACTCACTGACACTAATTACATACAAAATACATACTTGTCTGCAGAGAGAGATCCTTTGGGCAGAGAGACGATGGCAGAGAGAGAGAGAGACGAGAGCAGAGAGAGACCAAATACACACACATTACATATCTTTTTTACCTAGAAAAATAGACAAAATACGAGGTTACTTGAAAAAATCGCAACCGGCCGGAGAGTTTGAGAGATCGCTCTGGGAGAAGGGAGGGCGCCAAAATGAGAAGAGAGAGCGAAACACAGAGGGGTGAAAGAGATAGGGGTGAAAAGGGGCGGCTAGTAAAAGCACCTTTTTTTGGGGGTATTAGTGGAGACAATTGTCGCTGCTAAAGCCAATAGCGGCGATAGTCGTCCGCGTTTTGTCAGTGTCGCTGCTAAAACCATTTGCCACCACTAATTGTGTCGCCGCTACTCGTCTTATTTCTTGTGGTGAGACCCATACTCTGGATATTATAACTAGGAAGAAAAGAATTCCAACTATCTCAATTAGAGTCTAACTTTCTACAACGATTCAAAATCCATAATAAGGATAGATACTGGATCAAAGGAAAAATCTCGCCAACTACAAGCTTCCTCGATCTTGTCATATTCGTCTGCATGTACAACCTTGTTTCTCCAAGACTCCAACCTAAGATTACTTAAAGTGCAACCCAACATACCCCAGAACATTTTCGTAGATGAACCAACCAAAATAATGTTCCATGATTTCTGTGCGTTACAACGGGTTCAAAAAATTATTATAAAACAATAATAATTAAATGATAACAACATACGAAAACTATTTTATAGGATAGAATTTGTCTTAGTATTTGTGTTTATCTAATATTTCTTAATTGTCTATTTATACCTCCTTTATTCTAATGACTAGAGCATCACAACTTATTCTAAAATCAATTTTAGCATGATTTGTATCTTCAAATTATGGATGTATGAAGAACACGCCAAGAATTAATAGCAAAAACTCACATTTTAACTTGCTATGTAAAGGTGTCACGTTACCATCTTATCGCTTTCCTGCGAAGGAGATTTCTCCATTAATTAGTGTCATTAATAGACCAAAACCCCTCGACACATCAAGCTTAAGGTATTAATTAAGAACGTTCAACCGGACACCAAATATTTATTAGCAGATTTTATTTGATTTTATTTAGTGATGTTATGTTTACCTTTATTTTATAGGACATGATTCATCTTAGTATTTGTGTTATTATAGTATTCATTTAATTGTATATTTATACTCTGTTAATTCTATGAGAAGAGCATCCAAATTATTCGCTAAACATGGTATCAAAGCTTTGGTATACTGAATCTCAGAACCCTACCAGTCACCAATGTCGACATCATCAAAACCTTAATCGGTGTCGGCAGAACCTTTATGAGTCAGCCTCTATGGTCTCTTGCTTCTCCAATCTTTGTTTCTGTAGTTCATGTGCTGCCTTCCTAGCCTTCTTTAGACCCTAAACTCTTTCTTGGCCTCCATAATCCTTCTCCGTTGTTGCTGCCTTCCTAGCCTTCTTTAGACCCTAATCTCTCTCTCTCTCTCTCTCTCTCTCTCTCTCTCTCTCTCTCTCTCTCTCTCTCTCTCTCTCTCTCTCTCTCTCCTCACCAGCCACTACCCCCTAATGCTCTTTAAGTTGCTTCGTTGTTTTGAACCCAAACTTCTGTTCATCATGGTTGGTGAGAAAGTAATATCAAAATGAAAACAACAAAAAAAGAGTATTCGGTTCATCATGCTTTGCGAGGATGACCATATAATAATTAAACAAAAATGTCAAAAATGTCGGCCAATTAAGGGCCTTCAATAATCATCTTTTCTTACTTCTATCGCAAATTCGCTACAACACCCCCCCCCCCCCAGTCCACCCCAATTCCTCTACTCCAATTTTCTTCTGTTTCATGTTTCAATTCTCTATTATCTTTTTCTATTCTAATTCTTGATCCGCTTCCTCTATTCCGGTTCTCTATTCCTCTTCCTATTCCCAGTACCCCGTCCTTCAATGCCAACAATGCCTAATCCTCCTCACAATCGTTCCCGCAGTTTGCAGATTTCAGATCTAGCTTGGGCGTTCACGTTCCTCCCCTCGAAACTAATATTATTTAATATAAAATAATTAAATAATTAAATAATAGAAAGTGATAAGAATTAAATTTTAAATTGATAGTATTAATATTAATCCGATAACTATTTTTAAAAAATATAAATTATTAAGGGTTAAATCTATTTTTGACTATCCAACTATTAAAGAAATCTAATTTAGCAACTAAATTATTTTTCATACATATTTGAACCGTACCATTAAATTTTAGTTTGGGAAAAATTATTAAATTAAGTGGCTATAAGCGTACATGCAAAATAGTGTATTAGCTAAATGACACAAATCTAAATATAGGATGGCCGAAAATATACTTAATAATCATAAACTTTTGTAAAATATATTTTTGACTATATTGATTATAAAATTTTTAAGTAATTGAAACTCGTTTGATTTTGATACAAATATGTATTTAGTGATATATATCAACTAATATTTGGTATTATTGTCATAAAGAGATCATATATAATAATTAAAATACAAATTTCAATAAAATATTGTGAAAATATTTGAGTCAAGAAATAACAATAAAATGATTTTTTTTTGTCGAGAAAAGAAATCAAATTCAGTCCGAGAAAACATCATCAATAGTTTTTGATGATGCATCATGAAATTTAATTTTTACCTTTTTAATTAATTGGTAATGGGTACATGTTATTTGTTTTTCGGTTAAAAAAGTTTTACGTTAACTTTTATTATTAAAATCTGTGTTTTATATTACTTTTCTTGATAATTTGTCCTTAATATTCGTAGTAAATTTAAGAATTTAATCCAACAACATTGATTTTCTAAGTCAACATACCCCAAATATTTTATACTATCTTATCGTTTTAAGTGTGATTCAAACCATAACTACTTGTTTATAGAAATATCTTGATTACTTATAAATCTAAAGACCCTTCTGTAATTACATTATCATATATTAATTAAACATATGTTCAACTTAAGCACAACTATAAACTACATACTAAAAAACAAATCTATTGTACATACTTTATAGCACATACACACTTGAATGTATGTAGATCAAAATATTAACATGCACTAATAAATACGTCATAACAAATTATTTCTATATTTTCACATTTAAAATTTTGTGAAAATTGTTGTTAAACTTCGCGTTAAAAGCATAAATAAATTGTCGTAGTTTTACATTTTATGTTGAAAAAAATTAATAAACTTTAAAATGTTTAAATTTTTATGTTGTTTTTAGGGTTTATTTTGAAAAAAAAAACCAATATTTTTCATATTTTTTACGTTTTCGTCCATTCATGTCTTTTTCTTTCTGTAAAAGTCCTCAAGTTAGTTTTTTTTTTTTTGGTTTAGTGAAATTTAGATATTAGAACCCGGTTTTTCAGTTTTTTCAAAACCTGGTTTACTAATTATAACCGGAGCCTAATAGTCAAATTTCACTAAATTAGAGAAAAAAAAAATTTAACTTAATGATTTTTCTGGAAAAAATTACACTAAGAGATGAAAACGCAAAAACCGTATAAAAATGTTGGTTTTTCACACTTTAAATATGATCGAATTTTCATACGTAAAAATTTATAACTTTTTTTTAAAATAAAAAATAAATATCATGTCTTATAGTAGTAAACTCGTAAACTAGTAGTATATAGTCTAGTACATATGGTCGGTAAACGACTTTTTTTCAAACCGACCCGACAAAAAAAATAAATAAGAATATCAAATTAAACCCAAATGGTAATGGGTCAAGATCGATGGCTTTATTTTCAACTTCTTTTGCCTATAAATGCAACAAACTTTAATCGAATTTCATTGCAAATAACACTCTCATTTTCTTAAGTAATATTTCTTTGTGATTGATTAATCATGACAACTGCTAATATCGAAGTTGAGGTTGCTTCTGCATTTCCTGCAGAAAGAGTTTTTAAGGTTTTTGCTGACTTTGAAATTATTGCACCAAAGGTCAAACCTGAAATTTTCAAGTCTATTGAGATAATTCAAGGTGATGGAGGCATTGGAACAATAAAGGTTTTCACATTTGGTGACGGTAAGAAATTATATCATTATACAAATAGTTACAATTTTTTGTCGGTTTAGGGTTAAAACCATACAATAACAACATACTTTTGAAAAATTATCGATATATAAGATATGTCTACGCTTTTCTATTAACAATATGATACATGTAATTCAGTTCTGTACACCAATATGATCATATTTGTAGAAGAGTTCAATTTTTTCGTACCAATAAAACCCGATTTTGCATGTAAAACCGATTTTATTATGTAAAATGATCATATTAATATAAAAAACTGAATTACACGTATCATATCAGCAATAAAAAAAGTAAGTAAACGTATCATATCGGTAATTTTTAGAAAGTAAGTTGACATTATACAGCTTTAGCAAGTCAGTTTAACAATGTAAATTATACTGATTTCTTTAAGAACCTGATCGGTTTTATAAATCATTTAATATTTGTTATTTTTCTAAATATATTACTTATAATCACAGGTGTCCCATTCACAAGCGGAAAGTACAGGGTTGATGCGTTTGATCCAAGCAACTATAGCTATACTTACACTTTCTTTGAAGGTGATAACTTGATGGGTATATTGGACTCCATCACCCATCATGTTAAGATCGTACCTTCTGCTAATGGAGGAAGCATATTCAAACAAACAGTTACATATAACTGCAAAGGTGACGAGAAGCCATCTGAGGACACTCTTAAGTTTGAAAAAGACTTGTACGAAAAAACCTTCAAGGCTATCGAGGATTATGCAGTCGCACATCCCGAAACTTATTGATTTATCTTGAATGAAGATGTTGGCTTGAAATGCCTTTGTTAACAAGGTTATCAAATTGTGTGATTTGTAATAATGGAAAGCGTTCCATGTTGTATATTTGTTGTACCATGTGTGCTATCAAATTAAATGAATTACTACAATACAAAATGATTTCTCTATGTACATTACATGATTTTCTAAATTAATATGTTGTGTAGCACATTTATAAATTTTTTTAGGGAAAATTATATAAAAAGCTAATGTATTTTTAACAATTTTCGATTAAGTCCATGTACCAAAAACGTCTCCATAAAAGTCCTTTGGTACAATGGCTTATTCAAAAAATACTGAAAGTGCGTTAGTTTTTTACATGATTTTTTCTTTTTTATTAATAGTTGTTATTTTAAGGTGTCATTTCTTTTTAAAATACATTTATTGCACAGTATTTGGAGTTTTTATTTGAAACTCTTATTAATTTGTGTTGCAACAAGATCGAGTTATTACATGAAAACGATTAACATTGACAACAACACTATTTTCTTTTTATGGTCTTTATTTTTCTATTCGCCTTAACGACTGTGATCCGGTAATACTAGTCAACTCCTTGTAAATTCCTTCTATCGTGGTGAGGACTTGGGCTGTAGTTCTTGTATTGGGCAGTGGCGGACCCAGCCACTGAAGGGACCCGTTGCACAAATTTTCGTCGCGTTCATGTTACAAAAATTAAAATGATTATTTTGGTCGGGCACTACTAGAAAAACTGCAATCACCAACGATTTTTTACCAACAACCTGATAATCGTTGGTAAATTATCCATTCAACAACGACTTTAGCAACGAAAGTTATCAAATTTTGATTTTTAATTTAGCAACGACATAAATCGTTGCTAATTTCGTTGCAGTTTTGGAGGGAAAATTCCCGCCACTTTTACCAACGAATTTTTGCCAAATTTTAATGGCTAAATCTTAAATATTCTTTTAACAACGAAAAAAAGTCGTTGGTAAGTTTAATAATCGATATTAGCAACTACCATTTGTACATATAACAACAAATACAGTCGTTGGTAAAACCAAATATACAATTTGCAAAATAGCAACAAATGTTTCGTTGCTAAATTCATTGTTATTTAGTAAATTTTTGGAGGGAAATCTCCCACCTTTATTTTACCAACGACTTATTATAAATTAGCAACGATAAGGTTGTTGGTAAATAATTTATATATATGAGTTATTTAATTTTTTATAAAGGGCAAATTACCAAGAAAGGTAATATAAAATTCAAAAATTGCCAATAAAGGTAATGTAAAATTTTTTAAAATTATGTAATTAAATATTTATATTCTATATATAGGGAACCGTGGAAGAGTCGAAAAGAGACGTGTTTTTGGTTTGTAAAAATTAAAACCTACGTCTTTACTAAAGTAGATGCAAGATACCAAGATGAGATGATATATTATTATTATTAATTTTTTAATTATTGATATATGGGTTATTCGAGTTATTTGGGTAACCCGAATTTTTTACTTCTCACCCGATACCTGAACCGAAAACCCTATTCGGTTACCATTTAACCCGATTAACAAACCCGAAAACCGAATAACCCGACCCATTTAACCCGAATAAGGTTCGGTTCGGGTGGGTTATTCGGGTTCGATTATTTTGCACACCCCTACTTGACTATATATATATATATATATATATATATATATATATATATATATATATATATAGACACACACACACACACTATACGGGTTTTGGCTTTTCGTCTAATTATTGTAGTCGACAACTAGGGTTTATGTTCTCTCATTGATCAAACCTTAATAAAAAATAAGACTTTTCCTTAGTCGTGGATGTCGGTGTGACCGAACCACATAAATCATATGTTTTTATGTGCGTTTCTTTTTAAGATAATATCAAAACAATTGCACTGGCAAACCACTCTTATATTGATAATGGTACATGTACTTTAGTTTTTCATATCAGTATTATATACTTGTACATGGAGGCCGGTTGAAAAACCTGACTATTCTAAAAATATATCATTTTGAAATAAAAAACTATAGTACATGTACTATAAGGGTAAGTAAAAAGTTCGGTATCAAATCGATACATTTAGAAAAATACGCTGGTGTTGTTCGAAATTAATCCAAAATTAATCCAAAATTAATCATTTAATATTTATATATAAATTTTTATTTCAAAAAAACGACGCCTAATTAATATATATATTCACGATTTGTCTTTTAAATAACTTAAGTTTATATATAAATATTTAATAATTAAATTAAGAAAGTTTATTTGAGAAAACACATTGTTTTTAAAAGTAGATGCAAACCTAACTTCAGGAAGCATAGTTCGTTGCTAAATTAGTTCATATATATACTTATTGAAGTTGACCTAACTTCACTTTAGAAGGAATACAAGCAGACACGATGATAACCTAGTTTCCAAAATCACTTCCTTTGCACCGCCGTCAACAGTTGCGGTGTTGTATCTCAGCCCCTCGCCGACACCGACTTAGCTCTTTTGCGTCTCCAGCTCACGCCCCCGACTTGTCCTAGCTATATTTCACTCAATCGGTGCTTGTTGTACGTATTTGTTGCCTAACTATATCCCAGGTAGTTTAAAATTCCTTTCTCCCTCTTTCGTTTTCAGATAATGGTAGAATGCATTAACTAACTAGTATGATTATGAACTAATTTCTTCATTTTAGTTGTTTAAATATCTTGAAAATCATCAAATATGGGTATAACATTGTACTAGGTTTGTTATAATTTTGTTATCTTCTCTGTTTCCCTCAAAGCATGTTATTTAATTTTAAGGTACTTAAACTGTTGCTGTTAATCAGCTCCAAAACACCTAAATATGTGTACATTAATCAGTCTCAAACTGTTGCTATTGTTGGAATTGAGCTTTCTTAATTATTGGGTATTAATTTTGGTAAATATATTTCAATCTCTGTGTTTCTTTCATGATTTTAATGGATTTAGTTTCAACATTTCTAGCATGTAAGTTTAGACATTAATGATGCTAGCTACTGTGATTTTCAATTGATGACAATGTTAAGACATTATAGGTAAAGAAATTAAGAAAAAGTCTAGCTACTAATTTGAACACCTTGCCTACATTAACATGTACAGAGGTAAAATAACATATACAAGTTCTCAGGTTTTTTGGTTGTCATTATCTTCACATAACTTCATTCATTGTTTCATTTACTAAATGACAGATGGTTGGAGGGGTTACATGTCGAGCACGAAGAGGTAGGGGTAGGGGTATCTGTCGACGAAGCATTCATGATGGGTCAACATCTGATTCGCAGATGCCATTAACGCCACCATCTACGTTAGCGGGACCTCATTCCCCTTCACCAATAAATGATATGTCCCCAACTTCACTTCAATCGCCAACACCCCTTGAAGGTGGAGAAATTTGTACGCATTTTACTATAGGTATGATCCTTCATATAAAATATTTTAATTTTTACGTTCATTTGTTTTATGTTATAGAAGGTTCAAACATTGATCACGATCAAGACTCGTCAATCCAACAAAGGGGGACTAGGGGAGCCTACTTGAATAGGAATATCCCAATGAATGCATCTGATAGAAAGCTGATACATATTGATGTGGAAGGTTTAAAGTAAGTATCATATGCATAGTTCTATATAATAGTATCATTATGATTCACTAATTACGACATGCATTCATACTTGTTTAGTTACTCGGAAACAGATGTTGTAAGAACTATTACCAAAGATTTCAAAGCACATTTCAGTGGAAAAGAAACTCAATGGCATCTTCTGGATGAAGGTCTAGTAGAACACTTGTATAAGTGTTTCCAGGTAATTACATTTAATATGTGTTTACTTTTCATTTTAAAGAGATTTTAATGGAAACTTGATAGTTGATTGGTTCAAAATACTTTTTTATTTGCTTGATTCTTCTCTAGAACTATATATTAGTTACATTTATTTTTTTAGGATCGATACAAATACGAGGAACATGTGGATCCTAAGATGGCCAGATTTGTTTGGGAAGAAAGGTCAAAGCTGAGATGTCGAGGTACGTGGGCATCGGTTAGGAGCACATGTATAAAGAAGACTCATAGTACAAACCCAACTGTTGCTGTTAATAATTAAACATTAATTCTTGTCTTACTTACATAATGAAAGGAGGATAGACGAATTATTGATTGATTAGGAAACTTCATTGTGTTTGGTATGTGAGATGTGTCGTTCACACTTGCATGTCACATTCATGGTCTTATTTATTTTAATTTTATCATATAATATAACGTTTTTTTTAAATAATTCGGTTCAGTTTCGTGCTCCCCACATTGCCAAGGTACTTGGCTCAGTTATATTAATTACTTAATTGAGATAATTATGGATTTAATCTCTAAACTTTAATGAGTTTTGACTTTAAGAACTTCGACATTATAGAAAGAATCTACTAGATAATTTATCATATAGACAACCATTTCATTATAATGCATTTCTATGCATGACTACCGATCTACAAGAATCTACATTTATTTTACCATTTTGTCGTCCAACTCAAATTGGTTCATGTGTTACTTTAATTTGTGGGTGCATACATTTGAAGGATTATAACTTATATTATGCATCATGTGCTTCAATTACATATGCAAAATTTTGTTATTGCGTTATGCCTTATTATTGGTCAAGAATATTTTAAATATTCGACAAATGATTAAATGCTATACTTAAGCTATATGTGTCAAGTCAAATGTTGCAATATGATACCTTTACTAGGTCATTATTTATATATACGCTGACAATTACTTTTACGAGAACTATCATATCGCAAGAGCTAAAATCCAAATGCATTAACTATAAATGTATTATACGTTGCAGTACCACATATAAAAAGGAATATACGTGCACACATCATACTTCCATTTATATAATCAATGCTATTTGTGTAGGAGGCTAAATTGGGGAAACGACCATCGGAAATTCAACTTTTTGAAAAGCTTCATAAAAGAGAAAAGGGAAATGGAGAATGGTGTGACTCGAGGGCTGAACAAGCTGTTACTAAATATCAAGAAACCATGAAAGGAAAAAATATCGATGATTCTGATAACATTGACAATGATCCACTTTTGGATGTTCCTTTTGATCCTGAAGCATGGGTAAAAGCTATTGGCGTTGCTAAGAAAAACAAAGTTTATGGTTTTGGGCTTACTCAAGAAGCCGAAAATATACTCCGTAAAACAAGCTCGTATTCCACCAAACGGTATAACCCGTACACTCCAACTGAAGAGAACATTGAAGCAAGGATAGAAGCGGAAGTCAATGCTAGAGTTCAAAGCCAACTTCAAGAAATGAAACTTGACATGGAGAAAATGCAGAGAAGGATGGAAAGTCTAGAAAAGACTCCATCTTCTAATGAGTAGATTGGCTTAAACTACTCTTTTTGGTATATACTAAACTTGAAGTATATAATTAATAACTTTTGAGTAGCTCCATTTATATATTTTTGTAAGTTCCAAAGTCGAGCTACTTGGTTATGATATGTTATGTTTAAGAATGGTAGATGAATCGTACGCGATTCGTGGATTGTACCTTTTAGAAGGCTGCAAATTTGGATCATTTTGTTATGTGTATTGGGTTGCATACAGGTTTATATGGATATGCATTTTATAAATGTATAATTTTTGGTGCAAAATTATATTAGCAATGACTTAGTGTCGTTGCTAATTTCACACTAAAATGGCAACAAAAGAAATTTAAAGTCGTTGTTAAATGACATATTTAGCAACGACTCAATCGTTGGTAGATGTAATACCTAGCAACTAAAATTGTTGGTAAATACATTATTTTGCAACGAATAATGGTTGTTGTTATTTGTTAAAATATCAACAACTTAGCTTCGTTGGAAATTTGGTAGATTACCAACAACTTAGTTTCGTTGCTAACCGTAGATTACCAACAACTTAGTTTCATTGCTAACCAGAGACAGTACCAACGACTTGAAGTTTTTTGAAAATTACCAACGACACATGTAATTGTTGGCAATCTACCAACGACTTCCCATATTTACCAACGATTATGTGTTTACCAACGAGCTTATTACCAACGACCAAGTTTTGTTGCTATTTTCGTTGGTAATGCGATTTAGCAACGATTATTTGCTTATTAGCAACGAATTTTGGTCGTTGGTAATGGCAGTTTTTCTAGTAGTGGGGCCGGGTCAACACCCATGGGTATTTATAATTTAAAATGAAACATATAATCTTAAAATAACAAATAGAATAATAGATAATACATAAAAATACAATTTATTAGAAATATAAGTTATTAGGTTAATAAGTTACATCTCACGGTTGTTCTCTTTGACGTTTTATATTTTTGAATGATCAATAAAAGCTTCATTTGTCCAAATTTTCATGTTCAACCGCACAAATCAGAACATCATCCAAAAATTTCTTCTGTCTTTTTTTTTTTTTTTTTTTTCAAAAGTGGGTTAAGGAATTGGGCTTAAAAATTAAAATTATTATTGAGTTTGAAATTGGATTAAAAATAATATTGGGTTTAAAAAGAATTTTGGATTAATGGGTTTAGAATTTAGTATTTGGTTTATTGAGTTTTAATTTTTAGAAATATTATTGGATGTTGTTGATTAATTGAATTAATTACTTATTTAGTTATTTAGGTAATCAACTTATTTTTTGAAGTATCAAATTTTTTTAATAAAGTTGCACACATTAATTTTTTTGGGTTAAAGTTGTAGAATAGTTGTGTACTTTTTAAAATGTATCGATATGGTACGTGTACTATTTTAATTATTCATATTACACGTGTACTTTTGGAATCGTTCAAATTTGATACGTGTACTACATTTTTTCATACCAATATGATACCTTTGGTAACCGATTACTGGCTGAACCTGTTAAGAGTGAAATTTTTCTTTTTATTAATGTTCAAATTTCCATAATTGAAGCATCAAATACACTTTCTCGTCCTTGTGATAACCTGATAGGAGAAATCACAATGCACAGCCAACTTCAAACACCTACAGACCTCTATAGAAATCTCCAATGACGATCTCCACCGTCCAGATCGAAGAACTATGTGTTGCGAAACTTCTCCTCAAATTTTACATAGATCCAACGGTGAACAAGTTCGTATCGACGATTCTCCCATAATTGCGCAAAGCTAGACGAAATAACCGGTCATAAAAAGTAAAGGTATCATATTAACAATATAAAAAGTACACGTACTATATCGATACACCTTAAAAAGTACACTGCTATTGTACGACTTTAGCCCTAATTTTTTTAATACTATAAGTTGCACACTTAAAGTTCGTCGGTTGCACATATAAAATTTTCAAAAAATTTTCCACTACGAAACGAAGTTATTTGAGAGGGGACCCGTTGCACGGGCTACCCCTCCTTATGATGTAGGTCCGCCTATGGTATTGGGCTAACGAAACCATTAAATAATGTTTAGGGCTACAAGGAAAAAGGCCTTTTGCGGCAACAAAAGTCGTTTTTATATGTTTGAAAGTCATAGCTATAGGTTTGAAAGTTGTAGCTATTGACCTTTTGTGATGACATCCGAAAAATTTGTTGACAAAATGTTGTCGCAAAAAAATGTGACGACGTAAGTCAGCAATTGGAAGGCTACAAGTCAGCACTTCATGTCGTCGCTAAAGAGGACATTGTCATGAAAATACCGTCGCTAAAGGTGAACTATTCGTCGCAAAGGTCAAACTTGTTGGTGCTTAAATTTTGTTTGTTGTTGAAACGTGAACTCTATTGTCGCTAAAGGTCAATTTTTCCTGTTTTTTCGTCCCCTGTCGTGCTTTTCAACCTATTTTCTTCAACCTGCTTTTTGATAGAATTTCATGGTCATAAAAATAGGGAAAATGACGTCAAATAGCTATGTACTTTTGAAAATGTACACATTTACGTAGTATTTTTTTGTGTGCACATTTGGTAGTCAAACTTTTTAAAATGTTTCAATTAGGTAGTCTAGTAACCTGGAAAGCGCCACCGACCAGTCACTATGTCTATGTGGACGGGTTTTCCAAAGAAAATGACTTCAAATTGTAATGTAATTTCTAGTTTGTACATATTTATGTTGTTTACTATTCTTTTGTGCACATTTAGTAGTCAATCTTTTAAAAATGTTTTAATTAGGTAGTTGGGTTCTCTAAAAATCGATAGCAACTGGTTATCACACTTATGTTGATGTGTTTTATGACATGGAATAAAAAAATCTGATGTTACTTATTTTTATTCTTCTATAAAAATGACTGTTAAACACGGTAGGTATCAAATTCAAAACATATCATTTCCATTTTCTTACATATCACGTTAGAAGATGAAATTAATGTTCTAATATGTTACTATAAAATGAAAACATTTCTTATCAATTTGATACATATTTTATTTATGAATCCTTTTATAGTTTTATGGAAAAGAATAAGTACACAACATAAATGTATATAAATTTTATATAGATATTTTGATATTTTTTTTTTAAAAAAAAAAATCATCCAAGTAAGCATGGCAACTGGCCAGGTCATTCAACTATGATACAATTTTAGAAATTTGACTACTAAATGTGCACAAAAAGGATACTACATAAATGTGTACAAACTCAAAAGTACATAGCTATTTGGCGTCATTTTTTCTAAATATAACAACAACAATTGATAAATAATCATACAAATTAATTATCATCTGTATAATTCAATACAGAAAGTTATTAAAACATATATTCTAACTAATCATCCTCTTCATCTACCTCCTCGTGTAAATCCGTATAGTTGGGTAAGAGTAGTTCAAACGTACTCGGTAACATCAACAAGAAATGTAGGTATTAGTGGCGACACAAATAGTGGCGACATGAGGCAATAGCGGTTACACAAAAACTCTTTCCACCCCCCCCCCCCCCCCAACCGTGAAAACAGAAACTATTTTCCCCCCAAACCCACCTCATTCTTTTCAACACACAATCGCCCCTCCCACATTTTTCTCTCAATCGCAATTGTTCTTCTCTCTTTCTTTGGCACACGGCCTCTCCTCTCCGGCCAACCTCTCCGACGCTACTCTCTCTCTCTCTCTCTCTCTCTCTCTCTCTCTCTCTCTCTCTCTCTCTCTCCCTCCCGCAACATCTCTGACATTGCTCTATCTCTCCGGAAGGTACATTTCTTTGCCTTTAAATTAATGAATTATCATGGTTTCCGCCGGCTAATAGGGCACTATGCTCTGGTCTGGGGAGAGAGCTGCTCTGCGAAGCTGGGCGTTCCGTGTTCTTTTTATTTAGAGAGGAACGATTCCCTCGTCTTCTCATTGTGTGTATTTAGCATATTAGTGTGTGTATGCGTGTATTTAATTAGTGTATACTAGTTTGCGTTTTTGTGTGTCAATATGTGTATTTGTATGTATTTTGAGTATTAGTCAGTTTATTAGTGTGTGTACTAGTGTGTATTTAACGTTTGTGTATTTGTGTATTTATTAGTGTATTAGTGTGTATTTAGTGTATTTGTGTGTATTAGGGTATAACACGTATTAGTTTGTTTATATATGTTAAAGTATGTGTGTTAGTGTGTAAAAATCTTTTAGGGTAAAAATTATGGTTTTTTTAAATTTATTTGAAGACATTATTTTAGTGTACCATTAGTCTATTAATGTAAAATTAGTGTCAGTTAATGTTATTTTAGTGTAAAAATTAGTTTGTATGTATAATTTTAGGGTAAAACTAGTGTCATGAACATATAAATTTAGTTTGTATGTATGATTTTTTAGTGTGTATATGTATAATTTTAGGATACTACATGCAAATTTGTTAAAATTAACTGTAAGTTATTTATAGATTTGTTAATTAATCGTAACTTATTTATAGGATAATATATGTAAATTATTTTAGGATAAAAAAGGTCGTTATTACATTAATGGTCAATTGTTTACACCTTTATTACATTATTTGTTAAACTGATTAGTTGTTTATTGTTAAGTTAGGGTTATATACTCAAATAGGTTATTTGATTAGTTGTTTTAAATACGTTATTTCATTATATGAATCTGAAGTTAGCTTTTCTATTTGGTTGATGTTTAGATATCTATCGATACTATTAAAAGAGTAACTAAATGTCACATGACATGCTCTCATTTAATTTGACACATGTCGCTCTCTCCTTTTGCCACGTAATTTACTGATTTTATTTTTAAAATTTAAAGCAAATCAAATCTATGTAAATCTAATATGGATTATTTTAATAACTAACTAACTAAAATTAAACAAACTTTATTATTCATATAACTATTATATTATACATATATATAAATATCAATTTCTAAAATTAACCCATGTAATACATGGGTAATAAACTAGTGGTTTATAATGTTACTGGGGTTTTGTTTTTGCTATTTAGATGTTGTAAATGTATATAAAATTCAATTTTTTTGGTTTGCTTCACAGAAATTCTAAGAATTAAAAATTAAGGTTTGTATTGTAATGCTTTGATTATGAACAAGACATATAACAGAGTATTGTGTTGTGGTTTGCAATCATGCACTATCTTGTTGAAGCAATATTAATCCTCATACTTACCAATCAAGAAGAGTTTACATCTATATTTAATATAAAAGATAGATAGTATACTTGTACTTGTGCTAGTTTTAGAATAGAATCTCTATTGGAACTTGAAAAAAGAATGAGGAATTGAGTGAGATATTAAAATTGCATTTGATTTTCACATTACTGAAAAGATTGAAAGAGAATGATCAACTTATTGTAGGGATAGAGTGCCCGATACCAATTATAAAATATAAGAAATGTATTACGAATTACAATTCAGAAATGAAATTACAATACACGGAAATAATCAGAATACAGAAATTAAAATTACAAATAAAAGAAATAATAATACGGAAAAGTAAATTTACGAAAAAATAAAGGCTGAGTCTCGTGTTTGACACGATTCCCTTAAAACAGATTCGAAGTCTGTTTCCCAGGGTACAACAGCCAAAGCAGCGTGTACTACCGGAGGTAACCAACTTGCCTGAAAAATCACGTGAATTGAAGGTGTTCTTCGTTCTTGGAAGCAGTAACGTCTTGCCGTTAAAGTGTAAAAAATTTCAAGAATGCAAAGTGTATTCCAAGTCTTTCAAGTATCAAAAAGATGTGTTGAATATCCTATTATTTTATAGGAAAAGTGAATTGAAACACCTAATTAATCATATTTTAATTACAAAACCGTTTTTGTAATACTCCATTATTATAAGGTTTATTGTTAATTAATATGAACAATTATGTGTTGAAAACCGTAACAGCTTTTAGCAACCCTCGGAGTAAAAAGTTGCCTCGCACGAGCCCTGATTTCCAAAGCTGCATTCGTGTTCGCAATTGTACATGAGCTCAGTGGGGAAAAGCCACAAACAATCTTGTCTTGACTTTGAACACTCCTCCTTATAAACCCGCTTTGGTTTTCATCTTCCTTCCTATGTGGGACTCTCTTCACCCACTTAGAAGATGTTTCATTCATTCCAAACACCAATCTTTGAGCATCGATATCTCATTCATCTTAGCTCCGTTTTGGACGTTCTTTATATCGTTGTAATCCTCTCTTCAAGGAGAATACATACACATAAAATAGTAATTATATATCTCACATTTAAATATAATTATATTTGGTCAAAAAACATGGAAAATACACTTTTTCCTTTGAAAAATTTACACTTTTTTCCAACAATCCCCCACATGAATGAAAGATCGATCGAAAGCACATTCCAATCATCCCCCACATGTATGAGATTGATCGAAGACACATAAAATTCCAATGAATTTTCAGTGGTTGAAATCTTGCATAGGATAGGTAGGTGTAAACCTTTGAACCTTCCCTTATGAAATGCACTTAGCCTTCTAGCCGTCAGTAGAACTCGATGTCTTTGAACTGAGTTGCCGTTTGTGAAGACGACAATACACTTCACACAAGAATCTCCCTAACAAGGTTAACTCCTCATAGTCGTGTCCGTTATGGTCATGGAACACTAGCCTGGTTCTGCGAGAGCTACTAAGAATTGTGCCACTACAATTCCACTCGAAGTGTGAGACCCTCTGATTTCTCAAAGGACTCAAGTCAAGGCCCAGTCGCAATGCAATATCAATCAGGAAACTAAGATAAAATTAACAATTGCGGAAATAAAGTTAATTATAAACAGAGACAAAAGACTAAGTATAAGGTACAAACTTCTAGACTATTTCATCAAAGCACAAATGTAAACTAGCCCAATCCCCAAAGCTAAATCTTCAATCAAGTACCAAGGTATTGGAACAGGTTCTAATGCACTTCAAGCTCTTTCAAGTCCTGACCTATGAACTAGGTCCAGCCAATCCTTTGCTTTTACCTGAAAAATAATGCAACAACGGGTAAGCTTAAATGCTTAGTGAGAATGTAGAATTTCACATTTAACATGCAATTATGAACGCGGAAGCACATGCACTGCACTCGGCTCATGCACGGCTCAGCTCTATATGCACTGCACTAGGCTCATGCACAGCTCAATCTCGAAGGGTCATTGGCCAATTAATGCTCTTTTGATGCGCGACTTTGCTCAGCTCCCAGTTATAAAACTGTTGTTGCTCTTGAGACTTTTAGACAAATTCATAAGGAATGCTCGGATGATGATAAATCCATACACACGCATCATTAGTGGGGATCAGCCACGTACTGGGCTAGCTACCAGTAAAAGCTCTATATGGATATCATCGGAATGCTCAGCTCTAGCTACCCTCTGTGCTTTCATCACGTAAATCAGCACATCATAAGCCTAACATTAACCCAACACTGAGCAATAGTGATGGTGTTAAGCTTAACAATCAAATGACTCGTCAAAGAATCGAATCTAGAAGAAGAAATACTCAGCTCAACAAATCATAGTAAATATACTATGACAATATTTCAATAAGCTCAAGATCAGAATATCAATAAATCAGATTCATGCAACAAAAGTCTCAATTCACATAATATGCAGTTAAAATGAAATCTACAACTCACAGTTACTGGTTATTTGTGCTCTTTTACTTTCTGGCTCTGGCTCGGTTGCTCACAATCTGACTTATGTCAGACTTTCAGTTGCTCATCATCTTGCTCGTTGCTCAATCTGTTATTAATATCATTTCTGATATTTATTAGCGCTTTGATTCATTTGAATAATGTATTCAATATTCATTCGTTTAATAAGCTCAAGATTCGTTAGTTTGGTCTTTTAATCTCAACATTTCGTATCTTGATTATATGCTCATCAATCTTATCAAAATCTTTCTTTAAATTCTTCATGGATCTTTGGATATATATATATATATATATATATAGTTAATCCTAAAAGCATTCATTGATATTTTATGTATTGTATACGAATTCATTTAATATATTCAAGCTTAAGGAGTGGGTTTCAAGTTTACCAATTAAATTGAAGCCTTTATGTATTAGATTTGAACACATTCGAATCTAAGAAATAGATTCGAAGCCTGTAGGAAATTAAACTCGAATCCTTGTCACAATATAAGCTAGAATCGAAGGCTATGTGTTAGATTCGAAATACCCTTCGAATCTAATATCAGATTCGAATCCCATACCAAACTCGAAGGTCAATGTTCGAATCTGTGAATAGATTCGAAATCCTTACATTAGTTTCGAATATCAATTTCGAGTTTATGGTTAGAATCGAATGCCAAGGCTAGATTCGAAACTCAATTCGAATCTAACATTAAAATCGAGTTTGTTCTTTGTATTCTCGAGTTTGTTCATCTTTTATATCTTTAAAACACTCGTTTTAGGTCTAAAATCACATATATTCTAAGTATTATTCCTAGATTCGTTTATATTATACTCATTCTAGTTAAATCTCAAGTTAAACTAGCTTAAATCTCATAAAAATAGTAAATTCGAGTTTATCTCTTAAAACCGAAAGATATAAAACTTAAAACATAAATTCTTACCTCAAATTCGTGCGTTAATCAAACATGCAACATCATAATCTCGTAGTATTCCTCATAATCTTCCCGATGACGTATAAATCTTGATGATCCGACGGTCGGTTTAGAAGAAATCTTAGAGAGATGTAGAGAGAGAGTAGAGAGAGAAAATCTTAGAGAGAGAGTCTAGAGAGAGAGAGAAATCTGATTTTTCTAAACTTAAATTCCGTTTATATACTCTAACTAGTTATGTTTGCTACTTAACCCACTATCATTTTCGTATCTTATATATCTATTATTTAATTATCTTAATAATTATTAATCGTATTTCATAATATTATAATTCAATTAAATATTTCATGACTTAATTAAATTATAATTCAAAGTAATGTAATAAAATTACATTATTGGATCGATAATCAAATATTTAACTTGGGCTAAAAGTTGGGTTGTTACAGAATGGGCTCCACCACGCACAAACTTCGTCCCCGAAGTTAGATATGTTCGAACAGATTTGGACAGATAGCTTTTATGATATCTTGATTCCCAAAACTGATACGAACCCTTGTGGTGTTTCCACTGAACGAGCACCATCTGTATTTCGTATCTTTTTATTTCTTTGAGATTCTCAAGCACAAGAAATTCTAGTTTCTCTTCGAAGTTTCATATTTGATTCAATTTTTCACTGTTTGATTATTTTAGGAATTCTAACTTATTATTCATATTCTTAATATATGAGCTTTTTGCTTTACGCCATAATCAATCCGGATAATAACTCAATACATGAGTTAGCTCATATATCTCTTTCATTTGATCTCGAGTCAGTTATGACTTTTTAAATCTCTCCTCTATACTATTGCAAAACCTTCATGGGCTAACTTTATGCAATTTCATAAGAGATTTTTATGGCTTCTGAAATTTTATTCAATTCAGCTATTATCTCTATATTTTAGTTAACTCATGTCTCTTCTGATTTGCTCTTGAAATAGATACAGAGCTTTTCAAGAATATGATATTTCTGTATTTTATGTTTCTTTCATTGATGATGTTTCACTCATCAATCGCTTAGCTGATTTTTCTGACTTGTGCTGACTTGCTATGCAGACTTATGATTTTCTTTGCTCTGATAATAATTGGAATCAATCTCCCGGCGCAATATCCGGAGCCAAGTCTTCCTGTAACGACTCCATCTCACCAATCTTGGTCTCAAATTGCGCTGCCATATCCGCTAAATCTTTTATGTAAGCAGTCTCTCGAGAAGCAAAATCCTCCATGATGATCGAGTGTTTAGAAGTCGAGAATGAAAGATTGATGCAAAATGTTGAAATGTTGCATTTAAAGCTCGCCGAACAAAACAGGAGTTTGAACAGAGAATCAAAAATTTGGAGTTTCAATCGTCTTCATCTTCTTCGCAACAGTTTCAGCGGTTGATGGATATTTCAAGCAAGTTAAATATGATCCCGAACTTGAAGAGATCATACTCTTTAGAATCTTCTAGCGAATAGGGAATATTAACGAGATGAAAAACAAATGTTATACAAAATCGAATTCCAAGGAAATGATTTTGATAGAACTCGACAATTAACTTAGGCTTTCTCGGTGTGATTCGTTAGACATAACGGCAGATTCTGTTATTGAAGTCAAATCTAAAGTTACCAGAGTTTCAAAACCGTCTCCTCGACCATTTACATCGTCTTCTACTTTATCGTCATCTCCTTCCTCTATTAGTTCACTGTGCAAGCTTCGTTAAAGCAATAGCCTTTGGTTCTGTTTAATTATATGTAAAGACTTTTATTTGAATTTTTTTTTTCATCGGTGAATTTCTGAATTTAGAATCACTTTATTCTTTTGACGGAAGCTTTTCATTTTATTTGCATTTAGATGGAATAGGAATTCCATATTAGATATCTCACTAGTCTCGCGTCGACATAGTGAGAATCCATTCTTACATTTATTTGGCATATACGGCATTTCATTGGTCATTTATGACCAATCGCTTGATTTCACAAAGATCTCAATCTATTTCTTTATTACTCTCGCTTTGTGCCTCTTACTTCTTTGATTCTTACTCAAGTTGTCATTGGGTGCTTAATTATTTGAGTCAAATACTCTTCTCATTAATATTTATTGGATCAGCAACTTCTACCTCTGTCTCATTATAAGACACGCTGTAATCATTTAGATTACAAGGATTTACGAAGTAGCTGGTGTTTAGGATTATATTTTGATTTCTCTCGGGTTTTGAATCATACATGATTCAGATTACAATACCTATATTGTCTATAGGTATAATTTCTGATTGGATATGTATTTATATCGTAACTTCAACTGATACAACCCATATGTCATCCGCATTATTCATTATCGATGACAGTGTTGTACAGTTAACTCACTACTTATTTTAGAATTGAAATTCATATGGTAACGGAATTAAATCATTTTAGCATATAATGAACTTAGTATCAGTTACCATTGTGGTCTTTTGGCGTCTCTGGTGTCTCCTCGGCATCCTCAGCAGTAATATGGAAAGCTCGCGCCTTTGCTGTAGGTATCATTGTAGTACTCTGTTGAATTGCTCTGCCAACGGGTTGTTCAGGATTATTAAGCACGCGTGTATTTGGGCAATGTTTGGCATAATGTCCACGCTCACCACAGTTGTAGCATACATCGCTTCTTTCTGGGCACTCATCGCTTCCATGTCCAATCCGGTTGCAAGTGTAACAGGTCACATCTCTAGGGTTGCAGCGTCCGCTATGAAATTTATTACAGCGTTTACACGGTCGCGCTCCTGACTGTATGGAATAAACTCTAGTCTTCTGAGGTGTAGAGGACGCTTGTGACTGTTGCTGACTGGACTTTGATGAACCGAAGAATCTACTAGATTTCTGTTTCTTAGGTGGAGATGGACACGTAGGACTTATAGTCATCATCACGGGTTCACAACTCGAATCTGTGAATTCCCGCTCCACCATTCTTGCTGCTTCCACTATACTGAGATAAGTTTTGAACTTTATGCTGCTCATTTGTCTTCTATATATTGGATTCAGACCCAATCTGAATCGGTTTATCTTACGCTCTTCTGTTGCTACTTGATATGACGAGTAGCCGCAAAGTCTCGAGAACTCATGCTCGTATTCATCAACAGTCTTAGTTCCTTGTTTCAATTGCATCAACTGCATCTCGAGTTCGTCTTGTTTGTCTGTTGGACAATATTTGGCGTTGAACATCTCCAAAAACTGCTCCCAATCCAATGTCGTAATTGCTTCCTCACCATAGATACTCCTTTGTGTTTTCCACCAGGCTCTAGCAGCTCCAACGAACAGTGCTGTAGCAAACTTAACTCTATTGCTGTCCAGACATTCTGAGATACTGAAGATCTCTTCAGTATGACTTATCCAATCTAACGCTTGTATTGGATCTACTGTGCCTTCAAACGTCATAGCACCACTCGCTTTGAAATCTTTAAATCTACAGCCTTTTGGCTGCACAACTCGCTTATTGACGTGCTCATTATCGGATTCCGATTCGCTTGACTGTTCAGTTTGCTTCTTTTTATGTTTATTTCTCTTTTCAGTTTTCTTTATTGATTCAATTTGCTCTAGCATAAACTTGTTTTGTTGCTCATTATTCTGGGTTATTAGTTGTTGCATCATTTCCAGGACTTGCTCTGGGGTCATGCCACCTGATGGTCCACCTTCTCCTGACATAGCTCTGAAATTCAAATTACTAAACATTTAGATCATTAGCCTAGCACATTGTACCCTTTCATGCCCCGTCCTACTAGTCTCTGAAACCTATCTTAGTTCAAGCCATCCTGTCATGATTGATACTATAGCATTGCATAAGTTTGAGATCATGTATTACACGTAATACAATGATTCACTCAAACTATTGCTCTGATACCATCCTGTGAGACCCTCTGATTTCTCAAAGGACTCAAGTCAAGGCCCAGTCGCAATGCAATATCAATCAGGAAACTAAGATAAAATTAACAATTGCGGAAATAAAGTTAATTATAAACAGAGACAAAAGACTAAGTATAAGGTACAAACTTCTAGACTATTTCATCAAAGCACAAATGTAAACTAGCCCAATCCCCAAAGCTAAATCTTCAATCAAGTACCAAGGTATTGGAACAGGTTCTAATGCACTTCAAGCTCTTTCAAAGTCCTGACCTATGAACTAGGTCCAGCCAATCCTTTGCCTTTACCTGAAAAATAATGCAACAACGGGTAAGCTTAATTGCTTAGTGAGAATGTAGAATTTCACATTTAACATGCAATTATGAACGCGGAAGCACATGCACTGCACTCGGCTCATGCACGGCTCAGCTCTATATGCACTGCACTAGGCTCATGCACAGCTCAATCTCGAAGGGTCATTGGCCAATTAATGCTCTTTTGATGCGCGACTTTGCTCAGCTCCCAGTTATAAAACTGTTGTTGCTCTTGAGACTTTTAGACAAATTCATAAGGAATGCTCGGATGATGATAAATCCATACACACGCATCATTAGTGGGGATCAGCCACGTACTGGGCTAGCTACCAGTAAAAGCTCTATATGGATATCATCGGAATGCTCAGCTCTAGCTACCCTCTGTGCTTTCATCACGTAAATCAGCACATCATAAGCCTAACATTAACCCAACACTGAGCAATAGTGATGGTGTTAAGCTTAACAATCAAGTGACTCGTCAAAGAATCGAATCTAGAAGAAGAAATACTCAGCTCAACAAATCATAGTAAATATACTATGACAATATTTCAATAAGCTCAAGATCAGAATATCAATAAATCAGATTCATGCAACAAAAGTCTCAATTCACATAATATGCAGTTAAAATGAAATCTACAACTCACAGTTACTGGTTATTTGTGCTCTTTTACTTTCTGGCTCTGGCTCGGTTGCTCACAATCTGACTTATGTCAGACTTTCAGTTGCTCATCATCTTGCTCGTTGCTCAATCTGTTATTAATATCATTTCTGATATTTATTAGCGTTTTGATTCATTTGAATAATGTATTCAATATTCATTCGTTTAATAAGCTCAAGATTCGTTAGTTTGGTCTTTTAATCTCAACATTTCGTATCTTGATTATATGCTCATCAATCTTATCAAAATCTTTCTTTAAATTCTTCATGGATCTTTGGATATATATATATATATATATAGTTAATCCTAAAAGCATTCATTGATATTTTATGTATTGTATACGAATTCATATAATATATTCAAGCTTAAGGAGTGGGTTTCAAGTTTACCAATTAAATTGAAGCCTTTATGTATTAGATTTGAACACATTCGAATCTAAGAAATAGATTCGAAGCCTGTAGGAAATTAAACTCGAATCCTTGTCACAATATAAGCTAGAATCGAAGGCTATGTGTTAGATTCGAAATACCCTTCGAATCTAATATCAGATTCGAATCCCATACCAAACTCGAAGGTCAATGTTCGAATCTGTGAATAGATTCGAAATCCTTACATTAGTTTCGAATATCAATTTTGAGTTTATGGTTAGAATCGAATGCCAAGGCTAGATTCGAAACTCAATTCGAATCTAACATTAAAATCGAGTTTGTTCTTTGTATTCTCGAGTTTGTTCATCTTTTATATCTTTAAAACACTCGTTTTAGGTCTAAAATCACATATATTCTAAGTATTATTCCTAGATTCGTTTATATTATACTCATTCTAGTTAAATCTCAAGTTAAACTAGCTTAAATCTCATAAAAATAGTAAATTCGAGTTTATCTCTTAAAACCGAAAGATATAAAACTTAAAACATAAATTCTTACCTCAAATTCGTGCGTTAATCAAACATGCAACATCATAATCTCGTAGTATTCCTCATAATCTTCCCGATGACGTATAAATCTTGATGATCCGACGGTCGGTTTAGAAGAAATCTTAGAGAGATGTAGAGAGAGAGTAGAGAGAGAAAATCTTAGAGAGAGAGTCTAGAGAGAGAGAGAAATCTGATTTTCTAAACTTAAATTCCGTTTATATACTCTAACTAGTTATGTTTGCTACTTAACCCACTATCATTTTCGTATCTTATATATCTATTATTTAATTATCTTAATAATTATTAATCGTATTTCATAATATTATAATTCAATTAAATATTTCATGACTTAATTAAATTATAATTCAAAGTAATGTAATAAAATTACATTATTGGATCGATAATCAGATATTTAACTTGGGCTAAAAGTTGGGTTGTTACACGAAGCGACCCCACTTCTCTCTCACATAGGTGATTTCTCCCGAATCATTAAAAGCATAAATGATTTCGACCGAATCATTATAATATGCTTAACCTCATTGTCACTAAAATGATTTTCTTCTAGAAATCATATAGGAATGGACTAGGAGTTTTTCACAACCCCCACAGTGACCACACCTTATTCATACAAATAGGTTGTCCTTTTGAACCAAGATTTTGGGATCTCCAGTCAACAAGGTAAGGTTTTCCTTCGTATGAATTCATTCATTCATGGGCTTTAGTCCAATTCCTTTTGACGACTTCAAAACTAACTCTCTATTTAAGCCTTTTTAAGCGGATCCGCAATGTTATTATTTTTTTTTACTTCACATAGTCAATAGTAATAACACCTGTTGAGAGTAGTTGTCGTATCGAATTACGCCGACGTCTAATATGTCTTGACTTACCATTATACATTATGCTTTGCGCTCTACCAATCGCAGATTGACTATCACAATGTATAGTAACGGCTGAAACGGTTTCGGCAACTTTGGTATGTCTTCATTAAATTGACGTAACCATTCGGCTTCTTCACCACATTTATCTAATGCGATGAATTCAGATTCCATCGTAGATCTCGCTATCACTGTTTGCTTGGAAGACTTCCAAGAAATAGCAGCCCCACCAAGTGTAAATACATATCCACTTGTAGATCTAGAATCTTTTATATCAGATATCCAATTCGCATCGCTGTATCCTTCTATCACAGCTGGATATCTCTCATAACGCAATCCGTACTCTCGAGTATATCTCAAATACCGAAGTACTCGTATCACACTTTTCCAATGAATCCGACTTGGATTACTCGTGTACCTACTTAGCCTGCTTACAGCATATGCTATGTCCGGTCTGGTACAAGACATTAGATACATTAGACTGCCTATAATTCTTGAGTATTCTAGTTGATTAACACTTTCACCTCTATTTTTCGATAGATGTTGACTAGTGTCAATTGGAGTTCTAGCTATACTAGAATCACCATTACTAAATTTCTCAAGAATTTTATCCACATAATGAGTTTGACTTAACACAAGACTATCTTGGGTTCGTCTGATTTTAATACCAAGAATCACTTCCGCTAAACCCATGTCTTTCATGTCAAATTTGGATTTCAACATCTCTTTCGTTGAATTAATCATTCTTTCGTTACTACCAACGATAAGCATATCGTCTACGTATAAACAAAGAATGACATATCCACGTTTTGTATCTTTCATGTACACACACTTGTCGCACTCATTAATTTTGAATCCACATTCTAGCATGACGTGGTCAAACTTTTGATGCCATTGTTTGGGAGCTTGCTTCAAGCCATATAATTACTTAACAAGCCTACAAACTTTCTTTCCACATCCGGGAGCACTAAAACCCTCGGGTTACTCCATGTAGATCTCCTCTTCTAAATCACCGTTTAGAAAAGCCGTCTTCACATCCATTTGGTGCACTTCTAGATTTCTTATTGCGGCAATAGCAAGCACCAATCTAATGGATGTTATTCGCGTCACCGACGAATATATATCAAAGTAATCAACACCCTCCTTTTGTTTGTAACATTTGATTACCAAACGTGCTTTATATTTATCAATGGAACCATCAGGTTTCATTTTCTCTTAAAAAGTCATCGGTAACCTAGTGGTTTACAACCTTCAGGAAGGTCCACTAGTTCCCAAGTATGATTTTGTAAAATTGACTCAATTTCACTCTTGATGGCTTCTTTCCATTGAGGCCCTTCAGAAGAAATTACCGCTTCTCGGTAAGTTTTAGGTTCACTTTCAACCATGTAAGTGACAAAATCATCTCCGTATGATTTTTCAACCCTTTTCCTTTTACTTCTTCTAGGCTCAACCTCTTCTCTTTCAGGTTGTCCTAATGTCTCATCTTGGACATTTTCGTCACTCGATTTAGACGAACTAGCACGATCCTTTTGTAAACAAGGAAATATATTCTCAAAGAAGGATGCATTCCTTGATTCCATGATGGTATTCTTGTGAATTTCTGGATTTTTAGACTCGTACACAAGAAACCGATTGGCACTACTATGATGTGCATAACCAATAAATATGCAATCAACCGTTTTAGGTCCTATCTTTTGAGCCTTAGGTGCCGGTACAACAACCTTTGCTAGGCACCCCCACACTCGTAAGTACTTATAGGATGGCTCTCTTCCCATCCAAAGTTCATACGGTGTTTTGTCCAATTTCTTGCGGGGTATCTTATTCAAAAGATAAGTAGCCGAGAGGATAGCTTCCCCCCACATTTCTTGGCTCATTCCCGAACTAATTAACATGACATTCACCATTTCTTTCAATGTTCGGTTCTTTCTTTCCGCAATACCATTTTGTTGAGGTGAGTAAGGAGCGGTGAATTCGTGTCGGATTCCATGTTGAGCACATAAATCCGCAAACGGTGACACATATTCACCACCTCGATCACTTCTTACAACCTTAATCTTTTTGTTGAGTTGGTTCTCAACTTCTTGTTTGTATAAATCAAACTTATCGATTGCTTCATCTTTACTTTTCATCAAGTAAACATAGCAATATCTAGTACAATCATCAATAAAACGTGATGAAGTACTTATTACCACCTCTCGTAGGAATGAATTTTAAATCACACACATCCGTGTGAATCATATCTAGTGGTTCGGTTATTCTTTCAACCGATTGGAAAGACGATCTTGTAAGTTTGGCTTCAACACAAGTTTGGCATTTATAATTTGAATCAATATCAAAAGATGGAATGCAATTTAACTTAATTAAACGACGTACGAATTAAAATTGACATGTCCAAGACGACCATGCCATACGTTAGAAGACTCTGTCAAATAAACTGCATTTGTAGTCGTTTTATTAAAATTGCTTTTCAAAATCATACAAATTTATTTTGAACATTCCATTCAAAGCAAAACCTTCTCCAACAAAATGATCATTCTTGGTCAAAACAAATTTATTCGATTCAAAAACCATTTTAAATCCAAACTTGTTTAATAGCCATCCGGAAACCACATTCTTCGAATTTCCGGTATATACAAAACATTTGTCAACTTAAGATCTTTCCCGGATGTCATCTTCAAGATCACATCGCCTTCACCTTTGACATCAACCGTATCAAAGTTTCCTATGAAGATCTTTTTTCCATTAACTACTTTCAAAGTAGCAAACAAACTTTTCTCCGAACACATATGTCGGGTAGAACAAGTGTCAATCCACCATTCATTCGGTTCAGATCTTACCAATTCTACATCAGAAACCATTGCCGTGATATTCACATTCATCATACTTGCAACTTCACCTTTGTCGTCAAGAACCACGCATGGTTCAAGATCCAAATCAGAAAACAATTCTGATTTCTCAATATGATTGGCAAATTTACTCGCATTTTGAACTCCAATCATATCAACCATCTCCTTAATCGATGGTTTAGCAATAGATGTTATAGTTGAAGTCATCGACCGTGACACAACTCCATCTAACATTTTCATTTTTCCTTTAACGTCAAAGAAAATAACTATAAGTAGTTGTGAATCTTCTTTTCAAACAAATACTTTATAATTTTTCAATAAAGAAAATTTTCTCACTTTATAATAAAATTACACTTTTATTATAAACAACGTCAAATTAATTGATCAAGCTTGAATCAACCGTTCAATTTAATCACTATATAACAAACTTAAATCTTTTGTTATAAACAATGTCAAATACTTCAATTGACAAAACTTGAATCAACCGTTCAATTTAATCACTTTATAACAAAATTAAATCTTTTGTTATAAACAATGTCAAATACTTCAATTGAAAAAACTTGAATCAACCGTTCAATTTAATCACTTTATAAAAAAATAAATCTTTTTTATTATAACCGATTTTTATCACTGAAATTGAAAATTGAATCTGCTGAAACACCCTTCCAACTAAAGTAGATGTTTCACGAACAATTAACAATAATTATCAGATTATACTTGCGGAAATGTGATCAAATTTAAATTTTCAATATTCAAAAGTCATCAACATGATACCTCCCACTTTGTCACCTAACCATGAGCATAGAGTGGGGTACCATGGATCGAAGCAGATGGGGTTACAAGTTTTTAAACATGTAAATTATCTAAACATGGATAAAAGCTAAGTTCATTCACGAGCATATACCAAAACGGGAGTCCACTAAATCCCCACCCCAAAGCTTTATCAAAGATATGCGACACAATGAAGCCGCTAGTCAAGGTCCAATCCACTATCAATATGGTCTAGCGTGACCCTTTCTTTCTTTCTTTTTTTTCCTGAAAGGTTAACAACAAAAAGGGGTCAACAAAGTTGAGTGAGTTGTTAGATTAGCAAAGAATACATAATATACATTAATGCAATGATAAGCAACGAGTATGTTCAATAACCAATATGATCAAGTGCTCAATTTAGGCTTAGAGCTAGCCCAACGTATTGCTCGATTTCGGCTTAGAGCTAGCCCAACATATTGCTCAATTTAGACTTAGAGCTAGTCCAACGTATTACTCCATTTAGACTTAGAGCTAGTCCAACATATTGCTCCATTTAGACTTAGAGCTAGTCCAACATATTGCTCCATTTTGACTTAGAGCTAGTCCAACATTGCTCCATTTAGACTTAGAGGTAGTCCAACATTATTGCTCCGTTTAGACTTAGAGGTAGTCCAACATATTGCTCCATTTAGACTTAGAGCTAGTCCAACATTGCTCCATTTAGACTTAGAGCTAGTCCAATATTATTGTTCCATTTAGACTTAGAGCTAGTCCAACATTGCTTCATTTAGACTTAGAGCTAGTCCAACATTATTGCTCAATTTAGACTTAGAGCTAGTCCAACGTGTTGCTCAATTTAGACTTAGAGCTAGTCCAATGTTATTGCTCCATTTAGACTTAGAGCTAGTCCAACATATTGCTCCATTTAGACTTAGACCTAGTTCAACATTGCTCCATTTAGACTTAGAGCTAGTCCAACATTATTGCTCAATTTAGACTAAGAGCTAGTCCAACGTGTTGCTCAATTTAGACTTAGAGCTAGTCCAACGTTATTGCTCCATTTAGACTTAGAGCTAGCCCAACATATTGCTCCATTTAGACTTAGAGCTAGTCCAACATTGCTCCATTTAGACATAGAGCTAGTCCAACATTATTGCTCAATTTAGACTTAGAGCTAGTCCAACGTTTCCATGGATATCTAGGTGAGGTCAATTGAAAGCATACCAAGCATGGTGAGGTCCAACGTGCCTCACACAAGCCCAAATAAATCATTCATAGAAGGAATGAAAGCAAGTATGCAACAACTATCAACTTGTCAACAGTTACCTCCACAAGGTATTCAACGAGGTATAGCTCCACAAAGCACATCAAGTATAGTGAGGTCCAACGTGCCTCGCATAAGCCCAAACAAATCTTTCATAGAAGAAAAGAAATCAAGTATGCAACAATTATCAATATGTCAACACATAGCTCCACAAAGTATTCAACGAGGTATAGCTCCACAAAGCACATCAAGTATAGTGAGGTCCAACGTGCCTCACATAAGCCCAAACAAATCTTTCATAGAAGAAAAGAAATCAAGTATGCAACAATTATCAATATGTCAACACATAGCTCCACAAAGTATTCAACAAGGTATAGCTTCACAAAGCACATCAAGTGTAATGTGGCCCAACGTGCCTCACCTAAGCCCAAAGAATCATACACGTGAGAATTGAGGGTACATATGCATCTACTATCAAAATATCAACAATCAATCCAACTCTAGGTGAAATCAAATGAAATCATATCAAGTATGGTGAGGTCCAAGGTGCCTCACATGTGCTCAATGAATCAACATATCAGAATTAAGGGCAAATAGGCTACTACTATCATGATATCAATAATTAGCTCAACAACATGTTTAACGAGGCAAGCAACAATATAAAAAAACATTATGTAACACTAATGCTAGAACTCACAGTGATTTGCACAATAAAGCTTTGGTCCGCCAAAATGAACCGAAACGATCAAATTCAAGTTAAGTCGCTTCCAATGGGCTCCGATCGATCCAACCACCTATAACAATTATAAATATATTTTGCTCATAAGCTTCCACGCCCTAAAAAATTCTAAAAACCTCTCCGACAAGGTTTCGGGTTCTAAACCGAATGCCTCGGTTCGTTTCGGGACCCTGTGAGGCCCGAATTTGAAATTAGACTTTTGGACCCCTTTAAATACTTAATTTAGATGTATTTTAGTAGTATTAGATGTTAACATAGGAACCCATAGCTAAAAATCAATTTTTTTGGACAGCCAGTTTTGACTCAGCGAGTCGCCTGGGGTGACTCGTCGAGTCGCTCAAATTTTTGTGAGCAGAAAAATTTGACTCAGCGAGTCGCTCACAGACCTGCACTTCTTCCCCCTACGGGTTTAACACCCAAAATTCCAAAACTCAACCAAACTCAAAACCAACACCTGAAATCGATTAGACAACATATTTAAACACTTTTGAGCTCATTTTGAGCTTCCAAAACATCTCAAATGCAACCGATTGATACATGGCTCAATTTGAGCCCTAAATTGGATTTCAACCAAAATTAACTCAAACTAACACAAACTACCAATGTAGTTACATATTTCGGCTCCATTTTGATCATATAACAACATACTAAAAATTTAGAGCCTTTACTAAACTAAACAACTCAACTTAAACCCATTTGGGTTCCATTCTCCAAAAATGGAGAAATGGAGAAGAAATGGAGAAGAAGAGTGAAGGAGATGATTATACCTTCAATGGATCTTCAATAATCACAATCTTGGCATTGATTCCTCCAAATACACTAGCCAATAGCAAACCCTAGCTCAAGTTCTCTCTTTTTCTCCTCTCTTCTCTCTCAAAATGCATGAAAATAAAATGTGGAGGTGTGTGTGTGTGTTGAACGTTCAAGAAGAAAAAGGGAGGGGGAGAAGTTTGGCGATTTGGCACTTTTGCCCCCTCCAACTTATCTCTCACACATAACTCTTCCCTAACATCTTTTATTTAACAAATACAAACCACAATGCTACAACTTGCAACAATTAAATAGTTCAATGCCCAATTAAATGAATTTGACATAATTATACTAAATGGATTCAAACACTGTATTAACTCATTATTATGTCATAACTAATTAATATTTAATTGTTTTACAAATTTTGGGGTGTTACAATTCCTCCCCACTTAAAAGAATTTCGCCCACGGAATCAATTCGGCTCAAACAATGCCGGATATTTGGCCTTCATCTTGGCCTTCGTCTCCCACGTCATTAAGGATCCACGATGATGCTTCCAACGAACCAACACCATCTCGATCTCTTTATTTCGCAATTTAGACACCTTTCAATTCAATACACGGTCGAGAACCGCGACATCAATGCATGGTTTTCAAATTGTTTATTCCCAAAGTCAATTATGGGTAACTACATACATTAGTATCCATTACTAACTATACAAACTTCCAGATTTAGTCAACATAGGTGATTTTATAAGTATGCCTGTTTTGATATGTTTTTATCTTTCTATGATGTCATAACATATTCTCAACTAGGCATTTCACATTATTCTATTTCAAGTTTTCAAAATAGAGACATATTCATCCACTAACTGTTATATGCTTTTCACGCCTATCACGGTACTACTCATCATATAATAACATAATTCAGATAATCCAATTACACTTTATACGTTTATGTCAGATTGTAGCATATTACATTGTCACGTCACTATGACTTTCAATAGACCATATTTTACTAATAACACTCATATGATCTTGACAAGTTCGCAGGGTTGATAATTCTCACAAACTCAAATGAACACCCATGGAGACTCGTTCAACTATGCTGGGCATTCCAACTAACAAAACTCATTACATAACATGGTCGGCAATCTATAAATAGTACTCATTACCTCGAGATATCAAAATACGTTAGTTTCCTCTACAGTATGTGCATAAAAGACTACCATATGTGCATAGGCCAATGACTCCTCATCGTGCCATTCTCAAAAGCAAACATTTTTTTTACCTACTCAACATTAAGACCATAAAATAGTTCCTAAGCTTGAGTCATTATTCAAGGTGGTGACCATACTACATAATTAACTGTCCTGTCACATAAGACAAGACCAAACCACATCATTAGCTAAGACATATAAAATGACAATAGAGAAATCATCCCGAAGGTACTTAACTATTTAACCAATAAGGTCATCACATATGATACAATCCGTATTAAGTTTCAAGTCAAGTTTACCCAATATGTATGCACCTTGGAACGATGCCCAAGAATCATAGAAATGCAACATGTGAGTGTCTAAGGGATATAATTCATTTCTAATGCTACATGTATCAATTAGCCTCTTATCCCTTAAGGTTTTCATAACTACCATTAATAATTCGTTTGACCTCAGTTGTACGTTGTACTTTCAACAATGACCTTACTCTATTACACTCATGTTATGTATTAAGGTCAATCCATCTTCATACATGTAAGGTATAACTACCTTTAGGGCATTATAACTTAACAACATTTAATTTTCAACATTTTTTTTCGAAATAAGATGTGAGAGAAATATCATCCCTCATCATATGTCGTCTCACGACCAATTCTCTCCTATGTGGAGTATCACCAGTAACCAATTAATGAAACCTATTAATATTTAGTGCTCATAATGTACTTATTTCCCTCGTACATTATCAAAACAAAACCAACCGTTACTCAATTAACATAATTAGAATGTAAGCATTTACCATCATTAACTAACTTACCATTTCTTCATAAGATGCTAATTTAGCATGCATTCATCTCATATCTAAGGATCATATGTCAACAAGTATGATCAACCTCAACTAAAATGCGACAATTATATCAATCCATTAACAGATGCAACTGTAGCTTGTTCCCATCAATGTTCAGTTCGTAAATCATCCATGCTGAAATCACATTAGCATACCCAGTGGTTCATATAGTTCATGTTAAAACAGGTCAATGCAAACAAAGCATACATATACAGGCAATAGAGATGCCATCAAAATGCTCAACTAACAATCCAAATGTTCAGAATTAGCAGCAACATGCCAAATGTTATCTCTATGAACATGATTTTATCCACTTATGTTCATCCACACCATACATCACCAGCTATTTCATAGCTCAAATATAAGTGTCATTACACTTTTATCCGACATTTCCATATTGTTGTGTAATTGATACACTTGAGCTTATTGCGATCAACCCACCAATGATGGGGTTTGCCACTAATATGAGCATGCCAAAATCTCACATAATTCATATTGATTATTAAGTTATCGACTTTTATGCTTTCTTGTCATTCATTATCTTACATGAAAAGATTTCACAATTAAGAAAGCCAAATAGTAGGGACGATACGAGTTCCGTCCATTAAATATCATAATTTTTTTTTGTCACAATTCATCATTATCCATATCAGCTATATAACGAGGACTAAAGATGCACGCGAGTACATATATACCACATTATAGACTTACGGTCTACCCCTTACATTCCCATCCTAGGTCGAATTCAATCTTAAGATTGTTTTACTAGTGTTGCACAGGTGGGTCAATACCAGCATCTGAAGCCGCATTCAGTGTTGAGTATCGTCGACTATACTCAGTCATTGAACACAGGCTCTGATACCAAATTGAAACACCCTTCCAACTAAATTAGATGTTTCACGAACAATTAACAATAATTATCAGATTATACTTGCGGAAATGTGATCAAATTTAAATTTTCAATATTCAAAAGTCATCAACATGATACCTCCCACTTTGTCACCTAACCATGAGCATAGAGTGGGGTACCATGGATCGAAACAGACGGGGTTACAAGTTTTTAAACATGTAAATTATCTAACCATGGATAAAAGCTAAGTTCATTCACGAGCATATACCAAAACGGGAGTCCACTAAATCCCCACCCTAAAGCTTTATCAAAGATATGCGACACAATGAAGCCGCTAGTCAAGGTCCAATCCACTATCAATATGGTCTAGCGTGACCCTTTCTTTCTTTCTTTTTTTTTTTCCTGAAAGGTTAACAACAAAAAGGGGTCAACAAAGTTGAGTGAGTTGCTAGATTAGCAAAGAATACATAATATACATTAATGCAATGATAAGCAACGAGTATGTTCAATAACCAATATGATCAAGTGCTCAATTTAGGCTTAGAGTTAGCCCAACGTATTGCTCGATTTCGGCTTAGAGCTAGCCCAACATATTGCTCAATTTAGACTTAGAGCTAGTACAACGTATTACTCCATTTAGACTTAGAGCTAGTCCAACATATTGCTCCATTTAGACTTACAGCTAGTCCAACATTGCCCCATTTTGACTTAGAGCTAGTCCAACATTATTGCTCCATTTAGACTTAGAACTAGTCCAACATATTGCTCCATTTAGACTTAGAGCTAGTCCAACATTGCTCCATTTAGACTTAGTGCTAGTCCAACATTATTGCTCCATTTAGACTTAGAGCTAGTCCAACATATTGCTCCATTTAGACTTAGTGCTAGTCCAACATTATTGCTCCATTTAGACTTAGAGCTAGTCCAACATTGCTCCAGTTAGACTTAGAGCAAGTCCAAAATTATTGCTCAATTTAGACTTAGAGCTAGTCCCACGTGTTGCTCAATTTAGACTTAGAGCTAGTCCAACGTTATTTCTCCATTTAGACTTAGAGCTAGTCCAACATATTGCTCCATTTAGACTTAGAGCTAGTCCAACATTGCTCCATTTAGACTTAGAGCTAGTCCAACATTATTGCTCAATTTAGACTTAGAGCTAGTCCAACGTGTTGCTCAATTTAGACTTAGAGGTAGTCCAACGTTATTGCTCCATTTAGACTTAGAGCTAGTCCAACATATTGCTCCATTTAGACTTAGAGCTAGTCCAACATTGCTCCATTTAGACTTAGAGCTAGTCCAACATTATTGCTCAATTTAGACTTAGAGCTAGTCCAACGTTTCCATGGATATCCAAGTGAGGTCAATTGAAAGCATACCAAGCATGGTGAGGTCCAACGTGCCTCACACAAGCCCAAATAAATCATTCGTAGAAGGAATGAAAGCAAGTATGCAACAACTATCAACTTGTCAACAGTTAGCTCCACAAGGTATTCAACGAGGTATAGCTCCACAAAGCACATCAAGTATAGTGAGGTCCAACGTGCCTCACATAAGCCCAAACAAATCTTTCATAGAAGAAAAGAAATCAAGTATGCAACAATTATTGATATGTCAACACATAGCTCCACAAAGTATTCAACGAGGTATAGCTCCACAAAGCACATCAAGTATAGTGAGGTCCAACGTGCCTCACATAAGCCCAAACAAATCTTTCATAGAAGAAAAGAAATCAAGTATGCAACAATTATCAATATGTCAACACATAGCTCCACAATGTATTCAACGAGGTATAGCTCCACAAAGCACATCAAGTATAGTGAGGTCCAACGTGCCTCACATAAGCCCAAACAAATCTTTCATAGAAGAAAAGAAATCAAGTATGCAACAATTATCAATATGTCAACACATAGCTCCACAAAGTATTCAACAAGGTTTAGCTTCACAAAGCACATCAAGTGTAATGTGGCCCAACGTGCCTCACCTAAGCCCAAAGAATCATACACGTGAGAATTGAGGGTACATATGCATCTACTATCAAAATATCAACATTCATTCCAACTCTAGGTGAGATCAAATGAAAGCATATCAAGTATGGTGAGGTCCAAGGTGCCTCACATGTGCTCAATGAATCAACATATCAGAATTAAGGGCAAATAGGCTACTACTATCATGATATCAATAATTAGCTCAACAACATGTTTAACGAGGCAAGCAACAATATAAAAAAACATTATGTAACACTAATGCTAGAACTCACAGTGATTTGCACAATAAAGCTTTGGTCCGCCAAAATGAACTGAAACGATCAAATTCAAGTTAAGTCGCTTCCATTGGGCTCCGATCGATCCAACCACCTATAACAATTATAAATATATTGCTCATAAGCTTCCATGCCCTAAAAAATTCTAAAAACCCCTCCGACAAGGTTTCGGGTTCTAAACCGAATGCCTCGGTTCGTTTCGGGACCCTATGAGGCCCGAATTTGAAATTAGACTTTTGGACCCCTTTAAATACTTAATTTAGATGTATTTTAGTAGTATTAGATGTTAGCATAGGAACCCATAGCTAAAAATCAATTTTTTGGACAGCCAGTTTTGACTCAGCGAGTCGCCTGGGGTGACTCGTCGAGTCGCTCAAATTTTTGTGAGCAGAAAAATTTGACTCAGCGAGTCGCTCACAGACCTGCACTTCTTCCCCCTACGGGTTTAACACCCAAAATTCCAAAACTCAACCAAACTCAAAACCAACACCTGAAATCGATTACACAACATAACTTTTGAGCTCATTTTGAGCTTCCAAAACATCTCAAATGCAACCGATTGATCCATGGCTCAATTTGAGCCCTAAATTGGATTTCAACCAAAATTAACTCAAACTAACACAAACTACCAATGTAGTTACATATTTTGGCTCCATTTTGATCATATAACAACATACTAAAAATTTAGAGCCTTTACTAAACAACTCAATTTAAACACATTTGGGTTCCATTCTCCAAAAATGGAGAAATGGAGAAGAAATGGAGAAGAAGAGTGAAGGAGATGATTATACCTTCAATGGATCTTCAATAATCACAATCTTGGCATTGATTCCTCCAAATACACTAGCCAATAGCAAACCCTAGCTCAAGTTCTCTCTTTTTCTCCTCTCTTCTCTCTCAAAATGCAAGAAAATAAAATGTGGAGGTGTGTGTGTGTTGAACATTCAAGAAGAAAAAGGGAGGAGGAGAAGTTTGGCGATTTGGCACTTTTGCCCCCTCCAACTTATCTCTCACACATAACTCTTCCCTATCATCTTTTATTTAACAAATACAAACCACAATGCTACAACTTGCAACAATTAAATAGTTCAATACCCAATTAAATGAATTTGACATAATTATACTAAATGGATTCAAACACTGTATTAACTCATTATTATGTCATAACTAATTAATATTTAATAGTTTTACAAATTTTGGGGTGTTACATCTGTCGTTCAACTTAACACCAAAGTGAAGAATGAATCAACCGTTCATTCAACCACTTTTAAGTCGTATGAGAATAATAACGAATTTTATATTAAAAGTTAAAATTGAATCATCCGTTCAATGCTTAAGAAACCAAAAGTGAATAATCGAATCTGTCGTTCAAATTACACACTTAATCAAGGCTGTTGCAAAAATTAAATCCGTCTCGAAACCAAAACTCGTTTGTAACGAAACAGAGATAATTAAATGAAATGGAAACACAACTGCTTCGAGACAAAACTCGTTAGAATCGAAACAATAATGTAATAGAAATTTTACTTCGAGACAAAACTTGTTTGAATCGAAGAAATAATTTCTCTAAAATATTCCTAATTTTATAACCGGTATCGTGGTTGTAAAATCTGTTTTAAGATTGTAGGGATAGAGTGCCCGATACCAATTATAAAATATAAGAAATGTATTACGAATTACAATTCAGAAATGAAATTACAATACACGGAAATAATCAGAATACAGAAATTAAAATTACAAATAAAAGAAATAATAATACGGAAAAGTAAATTACAATACGGAAAAATAAAGGCTGAGTCTCGTGTTTGACACGATTCCCTTAAAACAGATTCGAAGTCTGTTTCCCAGGGTACAACAGCCAAAGCAGCGTGTACTGCCGGAGGTAACCAACTTGCCTGAAAAATCACGTGAATTGAAGGTGTTCTTCGTTCTTGAAAGCAGCAACGTCTTGCCGTTAAAATGTAAAAAATTTCAAGAATGCAAAATGTATTCTAAGTCTTTCAAGTATCAAAAAGATCTGTTGAATATCCTATTCTTTTATAGGAAAAGTGAATTGAAACACCTAATTAATCATATTTTAATTACAAAACCGTTTTTGTAATACTCCATTATTACAAGGTTTATTGTTAATTAATATGAACACTTATGTGTTGAAAACCAAATCGTAACAGCTTTTTCAAACTCGTAACACCTTTTAGCAACCCTCGGAGTAAAAAGTTGCCTAGCACGAGCCCTGATTTTCGAAGCTGCATTCGTGTTCGCAATTGTACACGAGTTCAGTGGGGAAAAGCCACAAAAAATCTTATCATGACTTTGAACACTCCTTCTTATAAACCCACTTTGCTTTTCATCTTCCTTCCTATGTGGGACTCTCTTCACCCACTTAGAAGATGTTTCCTTCATTCCAAACACCAATCTTTGAGCCTCGATATCTCATTCATCTTAGCTCCGTTTTGAACGTTCTTTATATCGTTGTAATCCTCTCTTCAAGGAGAATACATACCCATAAAATAGTAATTATATATCTCACATTTATATATAATTATATTTGGTCCAAAAACATGAAAAATACACTTTTTCCTTTGAAAAATTTACAGTTTTTTCCAACACTTATCATGAAGATATTACTTTGTACAGAAACTCTCTACATTATTCAAGTGGGGGACTTGAGGCTTGCAAAAGATTCATAATCATTTGGAGCATCTTAAAAGACCATGGAAAAACAGGTACTTAAAAGGTTTTTAAATGGATTCTTAATAATCCCCTTTTTTTTTTCATGTTGTCTTGGTAACACATGGTGAGATAAAATATTTGTTTGGTTTGTTCCTTATTGAGGATTGAGGAATAATAATCCCATTTTCTAACTTTTAGTCGTGCACGTATTGAGGATTAGGGATGGCAACGGGGCGGGTTCGGGGCGGAGAATGTAAATACCGTTTAAAAAAACCGCGGGGACTAAACGGGGATCCCCAACGGGTACGCGGGGAAACCCGCGGGGAATCGGGTAACCCATTTATAAATCAATGATATGAAATTTAATCACCTGGTTCATAATTTAAGCCTAAAACGTCCATGTATGTTAAAATTTCAATACTAATAATAAATTAAATTTGTAATACCCATCAAATGATCACTACAAAAAAAGGCCATTTAGTGGCATAAAATTGTGCCACTAAATACACTAAATGTGCCACTAAAGACAGTTAAAAGTATCGCTGGCACAAAGAAAAAGTGCCACTAAAAGCGCTGCCACTAAAGACATATAGTGGCACTTTATGAATGTGCTGCTGCAGGTCTTACATGTTTTAGTGGCACTTTTTTAAAGCCACAAAATGTATGTTTTTTTTGTTGCACTTATTTAGTGTGGTCAGCGATGGGGCTGTGGTGGGGCTGTGGTGGTCGGCGAGGGACTGTGATGGTCGACGATGAACAATCTGCAGTGGAGGAAAACGCAGGGTGAAGATGAAATGGTACAGGTGAGATGAAAAGGGGCAGTGAAATTAGGGCAAAAAAGTTAAAAATGTATTAGATTTTAGATAAAAAATTTCACCAAAGTGGAGGGAGATAAAACTCAGCGCCAAAATTTAGGTGGAGGGAAATGAAAATAGTTTTAGTGGGATATAATATTAGAAAATGCCATTAAAGATGTATATATTTTTAGTGGCATATAAAGAGTGTCATAAAAATACTATATATTGTGACACATAAATTTTTTGCCATTAAAAAATTGTGTCACTAAATGGCTATTTTCTTGTAGTGGATAACGAAAAAAACATCATCTCATTAAATTATATGTAAATAAATAAGTTTTTTAAATTATACGTAATAATTTTTATGTATAATATATAAAATAGATAAAATTATTCATCTTTTATATATAATATATATACAATATAAATAGCATGTTGCTATTAAAAGTAATCGGGGTATTCGGGGATTTAAACTGGTTATGTAATCGGGTATACGGGGCGGGTGTTAGCAATACCATGCCCGTCCTGTCCCCCGATTAACTTAATCGGGTCCGGGGAAACCCACCCCGTTTAGATCGGTTTTCGGTTTTCCCCGTCGGGTTCGGTTTTTTTTTGCCATCCCTATTGAGGATTGAGGAATAAAGAACTCTCTCACTTATGAAACGGGCAAATCAATATCCGGTGCGTTTAATGTTATCTTTTACCTCAAACTCCTTAATTATTATAATTGCATATTTATTTTAGTTTCTAGGTTTATAAGTATATTATTTTAACGCTTGGGTCTTAATTTCAATGATTTTACTTGTAATTAGTTGTAAAATTGGAACCCTTGAAGTGAATATTAATAATTTTTTGCAGGAGAATCATCCATAGATTACGTTGGCTGAACCTTAGATGTGTCGATACATGGTACACACTCCCTCCTTTTTAAGATGTCTATATATGATTGAAATTGGAACTTGAATCATTTTTCTTATCTTGTAGGATGAATTGTTGTTTACTGTACTTGTCATTCATTTTCATGCTAGTAGTATACAAACAACATGTTGTCTGAATTTAATAATAATTTTTTTTATAAAAAAATGAGCAATAACAGCGACACTATTAGCGGCGACACACCAATAACGGCGACATTCAGGCTTTAGTGACAAAGAAATGGCGGCGACTTTTTAGCAACGACATGTCGCCACTATTGGTTTTAGCAGTGACTTTTGTCGCTGCTAATACCCTTTTTTCTTGTAGTCTATATATATATATATATATATACAGGGGCGGACCTAGTATTTAAATAGGGGTGTCACTCGACACCGATAAATTTTCAAAATACTGAGGTACGTACGTATGAAAAATTCGAGTGACACCTAAGATTTTTTTTGAGTGATACCTACAAAAACAACAATTGTAAAATTTTAAGATTTCAATAGATGAAAACTCAAATGCAACAATTGTAAAACTTTAAGACTTACAATATTTATTGGTTTTAAGTTTTAATGGTATTGTACCATATACTTTTTTAAGTAGAAAAATCTTGTTATTCGTCAATTTTGTATTGGCAAACCGTTTCTGTGACCCGATCTATCTTAAAAAATATTTCAAAAATCTAAGTACTAAACTTAATCTAAAAAAGTGACACCGATAACCAAAATTTCTAGATCCGCCCCTATATATATATATATATATATATATATATATATATATATATATATATATATATATATATATATATATATATATATATATATATATATATATATATATATATATATATATATAGAATATGGTTCGTGTGAGTACCTAAAAAATGCAGAGTACCGTGAGTACCTGTGAACACACGGGTTAAAGATGTGAACATGCTCCGAAAAAAAGTTTTTTTTAAAATTTTTTTTCATATTCATTTAGATACAAATAATATAAGCATATTTGTAAAAGAATTACACGCATTCACACTTCGTAGCCTCTTAAAAGTCATGTGAACGTGGAAAAATTCATGTGAACATGCTTAGCTGTGAACATACGTTCACAACAGTGCAGTTCATGTGAACTTGCACGTTTCACATAGTTATAGTGTGTGTTTATGTGTGATTTTTTGCAAGTAGTCTTATATTATTAATTTAAACATGATTATGAAAAAAAATTTCAAAAAAAATAATTTTAAGCGAGGTACCTCCGGTACTCCGCAAAACTAGTGGTACTCATTTGAACCCAAATCTATATATATATATATATATATATATATATATATATATATATATATATATATATATATATATATATATATATATATATATATATATATATATATATATATATATATATCATACTTAACTTCATAATACTTACTCATGTATAGTTTAATATGTAAAGCAAAAAATAAATACTTTTGTATTGCATTTCGTGAATGTCATTGACAAAAGTGTTATTTAGTTATGTCACCAAATTGGAATAAAAAACGATCTAATATTACATATTCAATACAAAATCTATCTATACTATTAAAAGAGTAACTATACTCATTTCTGGTGAAGCCACGTGTCGTCACCATGAATCGACACATGGCGTTATAGATTTTAAAAATAATAAAGAAATTTAAATCAAATCTATCCAAATCTAATATAATCCACTTTTAAATTCAAATCAAATCAAACAAAATCTAATACTCTACTAACTTATTAATTAAATCTATCCAAATCTAATATAATCCACTTTTAAATTCAAATCAAATCAAATCAAACAAAATCTAATAATCTACTAACTTATTAATTATAAGATAATATAATAAAAGTTTTAAAAAATATATAAGAAAATAATTCTTCTTCATATATATTTAAAAATATACAAAATTAATAGGTTATAATAAATAATAATATCGTCTTATATACTTTTGTTTAAAAAATAATATTTATATCATTATCTTTTTATTTATTATATTTTATATATATTAAAGATATCCGCGTAATACGCGGGTAATAAACTAGGGATACATTATTAGGGATGTTCATACAAAACTGGAAAACCGAGAAACCGAGCCAAACCGCTTAAACAGCATGATCTGAAACCGGAAAAAACCAAAACCGAAACATCACGGGGGCGGTGTAGGTTTACACTTTTAGAAAACCGTGGATAACCAAAACCGAACCGATTATATATATATATATATATAGAATCAGGTTCATCAGCGTACATATGAGATTCCAGCGTACCCAGCGTACCCTAATGTGAATGATCATTCACATATATTTTTTTGAATAAACATGTATAAGACAACATTATAAGACTTTTTTTCAAAAGGAGCAACATCATAAATCTTGTGAATGATAAAAAAAGATCATGTGAATGGTCATTCACACCATTCACATTGTGTGAAATGACCATTCACATGGATGACCATTCACATAAATATGCATTGAGCATTCACATAAGTTTTAAGGACACAGAAAGTGTGAATGTATGTGAAATTCATATATCATGTGTATAACATTAATTTAAACATGGTTATCAGAAAAAAAATTTAAAAAAAGTTTTTTAAGGTTGGTACCTTCGGGTGCACTTGATTTCGAGAGGTACTTTTTTGAACCTGACTCTATATATATATATATATACAAGGTAGTAGTTTCTATTTATAATTTCATTTAGTCATTCTAATACATTTAATACTAGATTTTCAAACGATTCTTTTAATTTTTAATTGTTATGTTAAATAAATTTAGTGTAGGTTTTGTGATTTATAATCAAATAGTTTACTATGACTTTAACTTAAAAATAATTCGTGTTTAAAAAAGATATATTTTTATAATTTTATTTGCTTTTAAGGATATAGTGAGTAATTGTGGACTGAACTGCGGGTAACCGCCTTTGAACGGGTAATTGAACACCGGATAACCGAAACCGAAAACATGGTTCACATTTTAACTGCTAAACGAACTGAACCGTGCACACCCCTATTTAATATGGAATATTATATATTCAATATAAGATCTAAAAATAAACAAAATAGTTTTGAAGCGAACTAGTATTACACAATATTACATATTCAATATAAAACATTAAATCTAAATACTATTAAATAATTAACAAATTGTCACTTGTCGCATTCTCATTTATTTTGTCAATTGTCGTCTTCTTAATTTTTCATGTAATTTGTTAAAATCTAATTTTAAATTCAATACAATTCAATTAAATCAATTAAAGCTAATTTAATAATTAATTAATTAAAACTTTTAAATACATGGTGCAACTTACACTACTATAAATTCATTGATATTTTATTTGTTGTTTCTATAATAATATTGTAGATTTATGCAAATTCTTTAAGAAAACAGTTATTTAAGTATCTCGTGCACGGGTAATAAACTAGTATTCAATATAAGATTTAAAATGAAGAAACTAAGGAGGCGTTTGGTTCACAGAATCTGATGGAATTGGAATGAAAATTCCAATCCAGTGTGCTGTTTGGCAGTAAAAAGGAATGGAATGAAGATTCCTTTTTTAAGAAAAAACACCACTTTTGAAGGAATCTATTTTCCTTGGGTTAGTGCCATGGAATTCAAATTTCATTTCAAGATTTTGTTAGTTCTAAAACCAAACCCTAGACTTCATCTTCACTCGCCTTCATTTCTATTCCAACAGATTCCATTCCTTCCGGAATTCCATTCCTTGACAGATTCCATTCCAAGAATAAACATTCTGCGAACCAAACACCACCTAATGAGAGAGAGAGAGAGAGAGAGAGAGAGAGAGAGAGATTAATCGACCATAGAGATGAGAGAGGAGAGAGAGGATTTAGGATGGAGATATAAAGAGAGGTCAGGGCTAAGTGCCTCTAGCGTCCATTGGGGCGAGGCTTCACATCGCCACCCCTATCCCAGCCCCGCTTAAAATGAAGCTGCAACGGCTAACTCCATCTTCCCGACGCGGCTACTCCCTTTTTCTTTTGATTCCTTTGTATATCGAGTATTTTTAATATAGATAATAGACTGATGGAAAGAGAAAAGCTGATGTGACGTTAATGTGATTAAAAAGATGAAATCTGGAAGGGGTGAACACTCCCCTCACCATAATCTCAGTAGAGATTATGTATAATAAAAACCAAATCTCCAAATTTCTTGCCCTAGTTATCACATTTTTATAAAAACACATCCTTCAGATGTCGTTGAAAAAACGATCGTCTGCTAGGGTTCAATAATCATCTTTTATGGTACAACAAGTCGTCATCTTTGGTTCATCGTTGCAATCATGGAATTAGATTGTTTGAATCAAGAAACTAATAAACAACAAACACTACAAAAAAATGGTCTTCAGCGACACATTCAGCGACATTTTTAGCAACGTATTTTATGTCAGTGACATCTTTAGAGACGTCAAAAGAGGTGTCGCTATAAATCGTCGCTATAAATCGTGACATCAAAAGACACGTCGCTAAATTTTTTGACACTTTTAGTGACTTCTGGTAAAAGTGTCGCTATCTAAACTTATGTCACTATTAGTGTCATTGTTTGTGTCGCTGTTCTTGAATTATGTCACTAGTTGTGTTGTAATATGTGTCACTACTATCGAATGTTGTTATTATTTGAATCACAATTTGTGTCGCTATTTTTGAATGACGTCGTTACTTGAGTTACTGTTTATGTCACTATTTTTCGATGATGTCGCTACTTAAGTAGCCATATGTGTCACTGTTAATGAATGTTGTTGCTAATGACATTACTGTTTGTGTCACTGTTCTTGAATAATGTTGTTAGTTGTGTTGCTATCTCTGTCGCTATTATTGAATGTTGTCGCTAGTTGTATCACTCTTTATGTTGCTAGTTTTGAATGATGTCGCTAATTGAGTTGGTGTATGTCATTATGTGTGTCACTATTAATGATGTCGCTAATTATGTTATCACTTGCATCACTATTCTTGATTAATGTTGCAATATGTGTCGCTATTCTTGAGTGATGTCACTACTCATGCTACTATATTTGTCACTATATTTGGTTTATATCACTATTTGTGTCGCTGTCTTTAAATGATGTCGCTATTATTATTATTGTTGTTGCTATTTTATATCAAATTATCATAAATATATTATTAACAATTATATTTTATCAAAAACAAAAATTGACGTAAATCCATTGTTTATCTATTCCATCAACTATATTATTAACAATTATTTTTTTCACTAAAAAGTAGGTTATTTGTACTCAAAACAACAAAACTATTTATATCAACTAAACTATCTATGCTCTTCTTGGCCGATACTAAAGAACGTCTAGAAGTCTTTCAGTGGCTCTTTGCATCTCTTCGCATCTCTTCGGTCACCGTACGTCGTAGCTTTTCCTCCAACTCATCAATCCTTTGTGCTTCTTCCAACTGTGTAGCTTTGATCATTTCTTGTTCTTCTTGTTGTCGATGCACATCTAACTATAAAATTAATTTAGTCAACCCCAAAATTAAAAAGAGAATCATATAAATATAATAAACGGGTAAAAATCTTATAATCTGCTAGATACATGGTTCTTGAAATAAATGTTTTATTATCTTATCATTCATTGACCTTAACCAACTGATTATTTGATTTTGATTTCGATCTTATAAATTACAACATCAAATTTGATATTACTGTAAAGAAGATACAGCCTGCAAAAGAGTGCAGGATTGTCAAAAATCTGAAACATAATGTTGGAGAAATGTTGCTGCATTGATAACTCAAATCATTTCGTGAACCTGTAAAAATGATATGGCAGGCTCATTGTTTTCTTATAAAAAAAGCATATAAGTTCATTGTTTTGAATAAATTTCAAGAGAGATGGAAAATCTTTGGGCTGTAAGTGTAACATGTATTTGGGTCCAAAGGGTGTCAAACGAAAGCAGTTATTACTATTTGCAAACTTAGAGATTAGTGCATGGTATGGCATTAGTCATCGAACAATACCGGAAATATGAAGGCGTTGAATAGGATATATGATAGTCTAAGGCTAATTGAAAACGAATCGGAGAAACCTCTGATTCAACACATTCGATACTCTAATCGCTTACCAAAATATGAACAAAATAAGCTATATAGATCTGTCTTATGTTTCAATTTCTTTATCTGAAGTTATAAATGTTCCATTGAAATGATATTTTGCATCAAAGAATATCTTATTATGAGAAATTCAAGCTAGATCTATAATAAAAAAGTTATTCAGCTAATAGATAAAGTTTACCAAAATAATTTGTTGCGGAATGAGAGCAAAAGGAGTGCAATGAGAGCAGATCGAGCAGCCACGGCGGAGCACCGAGAGATAGGTCCTATGGTGTTTGAGTTTGATCAGCGAGAGCCGAGAGCGAGAGCGAGTGACTAGAGACGCGCGGGAGACGACTCATGCGAACCGAGCAATTATTAGGGTTCAAAAAGCTAATATGCGTAACTTTTTAATTTATAATTGATATTTAATTTGTTTTACATACTTTTAAATTTTAGTCAGAAAAACCTTGAGTCACAGATTGGCAACCAATTCTGTTTTTATCTTTTTTTTTTAACATGTACAAATTCTTTATTTCTATCGTCTGAATATTATTTATAAAAAAAAGTTAATTGCTTCTTTATATCATTTAATAATTAATAATACTAATTCTTTTTTTTTTTTTATTTCCACCATCTGAATATTATTTATAAAAAAAAGTTATTTGCTTCTTTATATTGTGTTTAAACATAATTATTTTTGTCTTTAATTTCCAAAATACTGATTGTATATGAAAATTAGGATTATTAAAAAAACATTTCATTAGACATATTGTGCGACACTGTTAGTGACCTGCGTGCGTACGTCACAAATTCAGCGACACATACAGTGTCTTGTATATAAATGTCACAAAATCAGCGACACATGTAGTGACATATGTGTATATGTCACAACTTTAGAGACACACATTGTGTCTTGAATATAAAAGTCACAGAATCAGCGACACACTTAGTGATATGTGTTAATATGCCACAAATTCAGCGACACATATAGTGACTTGTATTTGTATGTCACAAAATTAGCGATGAGACTAGCGACTTGTGTGTGTTTGTCACAAAATCAACAACGTATATAGCGACTTGTGTGTGTATGTCACAGAATCAGCAACATATATAGTGACTGGTGTGCGTATGTCACAAAATCAGCGACATATATAGGAACTTGTATGCGTATGTCACAAAATCAGCGACATATATAGCGACTTGTACATGAATGTCACTAACAATAGTGACATAACTAGCGACTTTGATGGCATCTTTGTTACTAAACATGTCATTGATATCGTCATTAACTTGCGACATGCAAAAGCATGTCGCTATAAGTGTCGCTGAATGCCTTTTTTTGGTAGTGAAAGTGTTCAAGGTTACGAAAGAAGTAAACTTTCAAAATGATTCACATGATCGATCGATTGTCATACGACATTGCTACTTGCAGGAATATGAAAGACTCCAAGGTTGATGGGGACATGGGGTAGTTTTGACAGGTAAATAAGAACAGTGTTCCGATAAGATCTGATTTATTGATGATGAAAAAACACAAAGAAGGTAATCTGATTAATATTTTGTGTCTATTATTAACAAAAATTTCGTGTTAGGTTCATCGAAGTAAGTCACATAATGCATGGTTTTCTCATAAATTCAAAGAGATGAATATTGAATGGATATTAAGTTTTGATCCAATGAAATACATCATATCTCGTTAATGAGTTTGGGGATATTTGATACTCTATAGTTTTGTGGTGTATTTTATCACCATTGTACAATTGAAATATTGTTGAATTTCAAATGATGTAAACTAATTCTAATACACGTTTGAACACATTTATATTATATTTTTGCACGATATACTCTTTTATCATAATTAACATTTATATTTAATATGAGACTATAGGACTTAATAATATGGGATTCCATGAAACTTGAGTCTCTCTGTGTGTGTGTGTGTGTGTGTGTGTGTGTGTGTGTGTGTGTATATATACACACACACACACACACACACATAGAGAGGGTTCAATGTAGAACCTCCATGCATCAAAGAATCTCGAAGAACCTCCATGCACCACCACAAATGCATCGCAATTCACGCGTGATGCATCATTATTTCCGCGTAATCCATCAAATTCCATCGTGATGCATCGATTTCCACTTGATGCATTACGATTTCCTAGAGATGCATTGTGGTTCTTCAAGGTTCTTCGATTCATAGAGGTTCTCCATTGAACCCGCCCCTATATATATATATATATATATATATATATATATATATATATATATATATATATATATATATATAGGGTTGGGTTCCGGTAAGAACCCTCATTACCATGAGAACGTGAGAACCACTCCAAAATGCACAAATTTGTACATCAAATGCACAAATTTAAAAATTAAAAGTTTTACTTAAAACCATTATTAGTCTTAAATATTAATAAATATCATAATTTAACACTAAAATTACATTCAAAAATTATGTTTATTAAATTATAAACTAAATGCACAAATTTGAACATCAAATGCACAAATTTTCTTAATTGCGCAATTCGTACATAAAATGGATAAATTATAGCATAAGATGCGTAATTTTTTACATCAAATGCATAAATTTATCGAAAACATTTAATTTTAGTTTTAAACTCGAATCGAATCTATTTAAATCTAATCTAGCTAATTAATTTTATATATAACTAATTAAATTTTAATAAACTCTAATTTATACTATTATGTTATATATCATCATTTTTTAAATATTTTTTTGAAATCAATCGATATAATACATGATTTTTAACCTAGTTAATCATAAAAGTTTATTACCATTCATATTATTATGTTATGAAATTTTCAAAATTTCCATCTCATTTTTTAATGAAAATGAAAACTTGTTTACTTAACAACAATTTCATAAATTTTCATTTCACATTCTAAAATACCACTTTTCATATTCTCTCTCTTACTTTTCAATTACCTACCCTTATCTTTTATTATACTCTCTTTCTCTCTCTTACTTTTCTATCACCTATCCTATTTTTCTTATTTTATAATCACCCATCTTATTTTTCTTAAAACTAAAACATCATCATCTAAACAACCTTAAGGTTTCATAAAAATTGATGGTCAAAAAGTATACATTAATTTTTATTTTATTTTTTTTGAAAACATAAATTTACATATTCTTTTGTAATAAAGTATACATCATTAAAATTAAAGTGTTCTTATCTTTTATTTGTATTTTGAGAAGAATTTGTTCTCACTACACTTGTCGCATGTTAAACTGTTGTTGCGTCCGGTTACTATAAATTTCTAAATTTTTCATCTCACTCTAAAAAAAAAAAATTAAAACTTGTTTAGTTAATAACGATTCTTAAAATATCATTTTTTTATGTTATCTTTTTTACTTTTATATTACATATCCTATATTTTATTATAATACTCTCTTTCTATCTCTTACTTTTCTATTACATATCATATTTTTCTTATTTTATAATCACTTATCTTATTTTTCTTAAAACTAAAACTTTATCATCTAAATAAGTTTTCACTTTTTATAGAAACTCTTGTTTTTTTTTTTACTGAAAACTATAACTTTAAAACTGAAATTGAAAAATAACTAGTTTTCGTTAACTAAACGCAACCAAGATTCCATAAATTTATGGGCAAAAGTATACATTAATTTTTTGTTTTATTTTTTTTATAATAAAGTATGTATCATTAAAAGTGTTTTTATTTTTTATTTGTATTTTGAGAAGAATTTGTTCTCACACTTGTCACAAGTTGTGAAGATTTCCTAATGATAAAGTTTTGGTGAAATCATTAAAGAAATATCAACCATCCATTTGCAAACACGACTATTCATAATATAAAATATTTTTCACTAAATGTCCATTTCTGAATAAATGCCGTTAAAAATGCCAAATGATTCATTATAATAAACTTATATAATATGATACTAGGTTATTACCCATGTATTATATGGGTTAACTTTATAAATTGATATTTATATATATGTATAATATAATAATTACATGAATAATAAAATTTGCTTAATTTTAGTTAGTTAATTATTAAATTAATCCATATTAGATTTACATAGATTTGATTGCTTTAAAATTTAAAAATAAAATAAGTAAATGACGTGACAAAAGGAGAGAGCGACATGTGTCAAATTAAATGAGAGGATGCCATGTGGCAAATTAAATGAGAGCTTGACATGTGACATTTAGTTACTCTTTTAATAGTATAGATAGATAGATTATATTGGCCTAAATTTGTCGTAACTTTTCACTTTGTAGGGCCTTAAACTTTATGATTAGATGGAAAATAAAACTAATTAAATTATACGATGGTATTATTTAAAGGGACTAAATTAAAAAGTATTGCCGGCCAAAATGCAATAAAAAGTTATACGGAGAAATTGCATTGTTGTTACTTTGGTGAGGGGGTGTCAACCCTCTCAAATTTATCATTTTTTTTTTCTTTATGATCTTTTGGTAATACTCATATCATTCGAGTATAATCTCTTTCTTAATTTATTAAAAAATAAAATTCATTCATGATGAATAATTAGAACTTAAATCTGTAATTTTTTAAAAACGAACTTAAACTATTACATAAATAGAATTAAAAACTTCGAAACTATAATAAAAAATTACAAGACTAAATATTAAAATTATAAGAAACTAAATATTTAAAATTTTTAACTAGTCATCTAAACTGGGTATATGCGCAGTTGCAGTATGTTGCACGCGATCCGATTGAAGGTTATTGTGTGATTCCCGATTACGATATCAAATAGCGTCTATAGATATAATTCATTGGAAGCAGAATGTTGATGGGATGTAAGTTTAGTTTCTTGAAATGCACATATCGCATGATCTTCGTCTTGTAATATCATATTGTATAGTATGACACAAACATACATTAACCATATAATTATCCATGGGCTCCATGGTAATGCAGGATTGTTTATTATAGTGAAACGAGTTTTGAGTATTCCAAAAACTCATTCAATGTATATATTTTCTTGCCGACTTTTGTGCTATCTTGAATCTTAATCATTTTTTCATCATTTGGACACGAAAAATATTCACAAAAATTGCACACTCGGGGTATATCCCGTCGGCGAGATAGTATTGGCCATATTTGTATTTTGTTCCGTTGATTATAAACGGAACCTCTAGCATGATCCCATTACAAACGTAATTGAATAATGATGATTGATGAAACACGTTGATGACGTTGTTAGAGCCGAAGACACCAAAGAATGCATGCCTAAACCATAAATCTTGGGATGCAATCGTTCCTAATATAATTGTTGGATGATCGTTTCGCCTCGCATGTATTGACCTCGTCATGTCGTTCGACAATTTCTCAATGTCCAATGTGTACATTCAACACTACCAAACATTCCATGATATCTATATTTTTATTCATGATGCGCGTGTAACATATGAACATCGTTTGCAGTCGGTGTACGCAAATATTCTCCTCCGTATGACTGAATAATCCCCCGACAAAATTCATGCAAACTTTCACGCAAATTTGTTGCCGACATATACAGATTCTCATCGTACGAATTTGAAACAATGTCGTATGCTAGTTGCGGAATAACATATGTGTATTTTTGTAATGTTGTAGATCTTCTTCTACTTCTATCATCCCATTGCAATGTAAAAAAATTCATAATTTTGAATAATATCGTCAAGTATTTGTATGAATAGTTCTTTGCACATTCGGTATCTCTTTCTGAAAATATCAGCTACATAGACAGAATTTTTTGAAAAATAATCATGCACAAGACGTTGATTTGCAGATTCATGTTTTCTCTGAATTACGATTCTTTGTCTTGGTTGATTAATTTGCTTATTTAGAAACGCTGCAACAATTTTTTGAGTACGTGCAAATCCTCCTTCAGACGATGATGACGAAGACGTGTACGGATCTATTTTGTAAAATGAGTTGAGAGATTTGGAGATAATGATGGGTTGCGAAAGATGAGATTGATTTTGATGTGAATTGGAAAAATGTGAGATGTATGCATTTATAGAAAGGAAAAGAGAAAAAAAAATTATATATTAAATATAGCGGTCATATGACTGTTTGGGTGCAAAAGAAAACAAAAAAGGGAGCCGTTACGGTGAAGGAACCCCGAACCGAGAACGAAGTCAGAAAGACCAATTTAGTGACCAAAATTTTGGTTGCCACATTTCATCACTAAGGATCCTCGTCAAAACTATCTCATTGACGAGAAGCTCCTTACTGATACTCGTGTCAACTTGAAATTGGATGTAACAATTGGCTTTAATATAGAGTTAATTAACATCTTCATATAGCTAAAAGGTTTGTCTATCAAGACATGTCGCCACGTTATGCTAACCTTAAGGAAAGAGGTACCATAGTCGGTTCACCATGTGGTCCCGTCGAAGCAGGGCAAGCTAGAGAATGTTGATCGTATTCTACTAGCATATTGGTTTAAAGATTGAGCAATAGGTGTTTTAGTTGGTGGGTTATTCGATTCAGTGGTGGTGTTCAATTGCTCAGGGACATTATTAGAATCGGAAGCTCAAAGGCTAGTAAAGAATAAATGGTTTGCAAAGTAAATCTGTTTGTTTTATGGATTGTATGGATATGGAGAAATCAGAAATCGAATAGTTAATGTTGATGGGGAAAGCAAAGAAAAGGCTCATGAATTTTGGATATGTTTAGTTTGTCTTAGTACAATCCTTCTTTCCTCTTTGGATATCTAGTACAAGTAGAAGATCCGGATTCAATAGGAGCTGGTTCTTATTACAGGGTTTAACTTTTTCGATTTCTGATGGTTTCTTGATCGAAAATAGATGGAGAGAGCATGCATCATATCTAAGTTGATTGCCTTTTTGGGCTTGGAATAGAATGAGAATTACCTTCATTTTCTTGCAAAGAAAACTATCCAATGTATTAGAGAATATTGTTGTGTAGTTCCTCATTTGATAATAACATGGTACAACAATCATACAACATGGAACATTGTCCATTATTTTAAACCATCACAAGTCACAAGTTAACAAACACTCCAAGTAGGGATTTCAAACCAAAAGGCCCCGGCATATGGAAGCCACATCAATATGTCTCAGGATGTGCAACTGCATAAGCCTCGATAGCCTTAAAGGTCTTTTCAAATATATCTTTTTCAATTTTAAGAGTCTCCTCTGATGGCTTCTCGTCTCCTTTGCAATTATACACAACTGTTTGCTTAAATATGCTTCCTCCGTTTGCAGAAGGTACGAGCTTAACTTGATGGGTGATAGAGTCTAATATACCCATCAAGTTGTCACCTTCGAAAAATGTGTAGGTGTAAGTAAAGCTGCTTGGATCAAAAGCATCAACCTTATATTTGCCGCTTGTAAACGGGACACCTGTAATTACAAGTAACATACATTTTTTGAAAAAAAAAAAGAAAGAAATTTAACGAAACCATTTAGTTTATATGTCAAACCCGTCAAAACCATTTACTTACCGTCACCAAACGTGAAGAGTTTTATTGTTCCAACACCCCCGTCGCCTTCGATTATCTCAATAGACTTGAAAATTTTAGGTTTAACTTTAGGTGCGATGATTTCAAAGTCAGCAAAAACCTTAAAAACCCTTTCCGGTGGAAATGAAGAAGCAACCTCAATTTCTATACTAGCAGTTGTCATTTTTAATTAATTTCAAAGAAAAGATGTATGAAAAAGAAGGTTTTGTTTGAAATGAAATGCGACTATAAATTTGTTGTGGTATTTATAGGCGAAAGGAGCTAAAAAAAACAATGAAAAGATGGCCATTAATCTTGACCTTTGCAAATAATTTGTGTTTAAAGTATTGGGCTGCTGGCCACTATATAACAACACTTGGATATATATAATATTCTTTTCATTTTAATAATAGTATCAAAAGTAGCATATTATGTATGATAATATTGTCCTTCACTTTTATTTTTTAAATATGACCCGAATATTTAACACCAAACGGTCGGCCAGACAAGGTGATCGAAGAAAACCCAAAATGTGATTTTGACAGGATAAGTTTTTGGAATAGGCTGAGAGTCGTTAGTGTGTGTCATTGGGCTTGGCTCATTACCGATTGTGTTTCCAATAGGATTTTGGCTTTCGTCTATGTAACGTAATCGATTGATGGGTTTTGTTTACTCTCATCGTCTTAACTCGTGGATAAGAATACTTCATCAATGTAACACCCACAAATTATCTTGATTATCATCCATATGTAGTTATCATCATAAGGCTACTGATATTATACAAATATCTTTACAACCTCAAGATATAACATAACAACTCTAAACTGTATTTTAGTCATGGTCTAACATTTAGTGTCTAGTCAAAAGAGTTACACATGTAATATGAGGCACAACTAGCTTCAAAAGTGGTGTGGTTGGCCTCTATTTCTTCTCAACATCGAGTTAGCACCGAGCCATTACAGTGGCAAATGTACATGGTAACCATTTTGTGTTGGTGTTTCTACAAGGAGATTACCCAATGCCTCACGTCACAGCATATTGGATGGCCCACAAAAGCCCATCTGCATCTGTATGGCAAACAATGTATATGTCGCGTTTCGAATTATTTGATCATGTGATTGGACGTCGTAGTTTTGTAAAACCGTTTTTCGAGTTAAATGGTTAAGTATGAATCTATTTGATTTTTCGCAGTTATCTATTTGTTCTTTTGATTGTGTACATAAAATAAATATAAAACTTTTAATTAACATTTACATAAATGTGAATTATATATAATAGATATAATAAAATAGAATACAAAAAACATGGGGATTATACATTTAAAAATATGTAACAAAAAAACTATGTAAAATAAAATAAGTATAAAAATTAGAAAACAAAAAAGATGGGGTAGAAAGTTATGTGGTAGAAATTATATATTTCATCATTATATAATAATTATGTGATAGAAAGTTATATGATAATTACATAATAATTACATGGGGGTAGAAATTGACATATAATTGGGTGTAAACCTAATCATTATGGGGTAAAAAGTATATATATAATTACATTATAATTATATGGGGTAGAAATAGATAAAAACATAGGGTGTAAATAGACTAACCCTTTTAGGGGGCGTTTGGTTCGCGGATTTCCTGGGATTCCATGGGATTTGCATTTAAAATCCTGTGTTTGGTTCGCAGATTTCAGTAAGGATTTGAAATCCCAGAATTTCTGAAATCCCTTCCTTCTTTGTTATTTAAAAACCCAGCCTCCCCCCTAGGATTTTAAATCCCAGTTACCTTGCATTTTCCAGATTAACAATTTTTCCTAAAAGATAATGTAGAATCTTTGACAAAATCCTGACAAATGCAAATCCTTTGACAAAATGCAAATCCCAAGGAAAAAAATCTGCGAACCAAACGCCCTCTTAGTGTTGATGGCAATTTAATTTACTTTTAGCGGAAATATGAAAAACCTATAGCGAGGACATGTCCTCTCAAAAACTTGGGTCATAGAAAAAAGTCAACAATTTAAAATGCTTTAATTTTGACATGAAAAAAAATTCAAAAATTAAAATTAATATATCTATAAGTAGGATATATCCTCATATAGACTAAGGGGGTGTTTGTTTAAGGCTTATCAAGCTTAATGAGCTATTAACTTATTCGGTTAGTCTGTTTGATAGTCAATGTATCATTCAATTTCAGAGGAACGGTCAGCCATTTCATTAATCACCAAATCTTTACTCCTCCAGGTTCAATCAACCATATTCCTATATTACCCTCTCCTTCTTCAAAACGCTTCAGTTATTCTTCATCTATGGTGAACGTGGGGTTTTGAAATCATGCAACATTGATTTCTATTGTGACTTCCTTTTTTCTTATTCCTTTCCGCTCATTCTGACCATCGAGTTTTAATTTTTCTCATGCTTAATTTTCACTTCTTCCAAAGCTATTCATATATTTGTTTGATATGTGCAGATCCCAAATTTGTTGTGTTCTCTTTTTCATGCGATTTACGAGACTTCTAGCCTGCCAGTGTGGTGTGGTTGGTTTATATATATATATATATATATATATATATATATATATATATATATATATATATATATATATATATATATATATATATATATATATATAGATTTAGGTTCAAGTGAGTACCACCTCTAATGCAGCGCACCAGAAGGTACCACCCTTAAAAGTAATTTTTTTGAAATTTTTTTTCATGAACATGTTCTGATTAACATTACACAGATCATATGTGAATTTCACGCAAATCCGAACACTTTAAGTGCATGAAAACACACATCACATAAATGCATGTTCACATGTCTTCAAAATTATGTAAGTGTGTGTTCACATCATTTTTTAGGAGCTAGGAGATGTGAATGTATGTGAAATTTACATACGATCTTCATAATGTTAATTAAAACATGTTTATGAAAAAAAAAATTTAAAAAAGTTTTTTTAAAGGTGGTACCTTCTGGTGCGCTGCATTTGGGTGGTACTCTCTCGAACCATATTCTATATATATATATATATATATATATATATATATATATATATATATATATATATATATATATATATATATATATATATATATATATATATATATATATATATACACCCACACATATGTATGACTGTGTGTGTATGTAATGATTAATGTTTTGCATTCGTTTAGTTCTGTTTATTGGTTTTTTTTTTTATTAAATGTGTTTATTTGGTTTTTTAAGCAATTCAAGGTAAATGGATTCTAAAATTTTGGCTTTTTTAATTTGATTTGATGATAAAAGTATATTTTTGTTGTCAAAAATTTACTTAACTAAAGGGTAAGTTGGTAATTTACTTTATTCAGATAGCTCATTCAGTATATAAACAAACAACTAACTATTTTTATCCAATCAGTTAACTTAATTTAGATAGTCAACTTATTTCAGACAGAACTTAATAACAAAAATAAACAAACAGCCCCTAAGTCAAATATAATAGTAAAAAAATTACATATTTTCGTCTTTTAGTGAGATATGGATGTGTCACTGCAACTGTGTCACATTACAGTGTTGTTCTTGTAGTGTCAAATGTTTTGGATCCAGTTCAACCCCAGTTTTTATTACTTTATAAAAAAAAATTATAAAGCTGGACCATATCAAAAATCACAAAAAAAACTATAATCGAGAACTAGACCCGGATGGTTTCAATTCTTGTTTGGTTTAGTCCAGTTCCGTTTGATTCTTCGGTCTTAAATTCTACACACCCACATATGATTTAATACATGTAATTATTCAGTTTTCAAATAAGTTATAACTCACCATTTATAAACAAATTTTCACATCCATGAACATTTATAATGATTTGCTAATTCAAGCATATTTATGAACTATTTGGTAATGTCATTGGAATTTAAATTCCAGATTATTAGCTAGTTCGACATTGATATTTATAAAATCACATAGTTTAAGAATAAATTAAAAATCTTTACACGTTTTGATAATCCAAAAAATAAAATATAAGTTCATTTTTTATATAGTAATAATATGCATAAATATAGCCAGAAAATTAAACTATAAAATTCCGAAACATTCAAAACCAAGCGGTCTTACAAAATGGTATAATTTGAAAAGTAAGATCGGGTCATTCGGGTAATTCTCGGGAGATCAGATTGATCCTATCCCGACTCGATTATTTTCGTGAGGACATGTCCTACCCAGCGATATTTTAATTTTAATTTATGAATTTTCTTTTCACAACAAAAATAAAACATGTCAAGTTATTGATTTTTTTTCATTGAGCCAAGTGTTGGAGAGGACATATCCTTGCCATAGGTTTTTTCATATTTCCGTCAGAAAAACAAATTCCCACCAAAACTAAAAAAAAATTACGGGTCTATTTTTTGTGAAGAAAAATCCACACTACAAGTTTTTTAATTTTTACTTTCCCGCACAAAATAAAAGAAATCCCACGAAAACTAAAGGCTTTCTGGTGTAATAACAAATTATTTACATCTTTTTTCTTATAATAACATTTTATTTTTCTTTATTGTCAATTGCAGGGTTACTTGCCAAAAGAAGGTAACCAACTTTATCTTTTTTTTTATTATTTGAGGTAACCAAGTTTATTTGTAATTGAAAAATGATCAAACTTTAAATTTATATTGTTTAAGGTAATCAGTAACCTTAAATAATTAAAAAAACGAATGTTTGATTACCTTATATGATAAAAAAATATAAATTTGGTTACATTAAACTATTAAAATGTGAAAGTTTGATCCTTTTTTCTATTGTAAATAAACTTTGTTACCTTAATTAATAAAAACCGGAGCTTTAATAATTTATTCTATTGGAAAAAATTTTTATTACCTTAAACAATAAAAAATATAAAGTTAGTTATCGTTCTAGGCAATTAACCCTTAATGTATCTTACTAAATTTAACCTATCATTTAATGCATTTTGTGGTTTGTAACCAATTAACAGATCAGGTAACACCGGTTCCCACATCACTTTCTAAACAAAGAGGAAACCTTTGAGAGAGAGAGAGAGAGAGAGAGAGAGAGAGAGAGAGAGAGAGAGAGAGAGAGAGAGAGAGAGAGAGAGAGAGAGAGAGAGGAGAGAGAGAGAGAGAGAGAGAGAGAGAGAGAGAGAGAGAGAGAGAGAATATGGCTACCATTGCATCACCTTCGGTGAAGAGAAGGCGGCTTTCGGGCTCCGACAACTCATCCAAACCAACACACCGTCATCTTTAAGGCGTTAACGACTCCAAATCTGAACATATATTCACCATATGCTCTATTTCCATTTACCACCATCTCCATCTGATGAAGGCCCGAGTGTGGATGATCGGGCCATAATGTTTCTGGAGGACCAAGACAGGATTCGCAATAAAAAGGGCTAAACGGAAAGGGTCATAACATTTGACTCGGGTATCCGTTTGGGGCCTTCAGGTGTCCAGACGTTCGTTGGTTCGAGCTCCACGCAACGACAAACAGCCAAAGGCGGTTTGCCCAACCGTTTGGTATAAATTCGACCCGAAGTGAAAGTTATGGGTTTTTTAGTGATTTTTATGGGTTTTCTTTTGATTCCATGGGTCGACGCGTTGGGTTTTTTGACCCGTTTTTAATTTCCCGTTTCTATTTAAGATATGTTGAAGTATTGTCACACCCCGTTACCCCGGTTGGCGACGAAGCATGACGTCGCGGAAGCGTAACCATAATCATAATGAACGACCACTATATGGACGTTTTCGAAAATACATCGATATGACTCTAAAAGGTAGAAATGTTTTACATAAACCGTAAATGATAAAGAGTAGTTCGCAAAGTACAGAGATTTAAATACATAATTAAATTATCCAAAATAATGCAAATAAATCTCCGACGGTTTGAAAAGAATGCGACTCCTTAAGTGCGGAAGCTTGAAGGTAGTTACTTCTGAAGGCATACTTGCCTTAATTTCCTGAAAATACATGCTAAAATACGTCAACAAAAATTGTTGGTGAGCTCATAGGTTTACGCGAAAAGACCAGTTGTATGGACATTATCAGATGAGTTGAATTTATAAAATCATAAATTCCGTGTATGTATTACATAAACCATCATGCAACCGAACCTTAATTAGAATGAGTTTGCCCTGTGCAGTATTCCCATACGTAATACCGTGTGTTGAATATATATGCACTCGCTGTTAGCCGAACTGAGCTAACACGAATGGGGGACATGACTCCCAATAGATCTATCCACAATATACCCGCGCTTACAAATAAATGCAATTAATGGTTCATGATATAAGGGCTGATGGAATCCGAACATGTAATACATATAAGAAATAAACAGTTTTGATGTCCATATGAAAACAGTGCATGTATTTCCATCCTAATAGATAGTGAAAAATAGGGGCTATGAAGACTCACCGAACTTGTGATGGCAAAATATGCGCAAAATGCAAGTTTGCGTAGTTTGATGGGTGATGAAACCGGAGATGTTTAACCGAGTCCTAAATGATAATAAGGACTTAATATTACTAATATATGATAATATGTATATTTATAGATTTTTATGTCTTAAATCACCCAACATTACAAGTTTATAAATAAGATTTGCTTAAAACGTCAAGTTTATATATATATAATTTTCCAGCTTTTTCGGAGGTTTTTCGGCCTACTTTGAGGCTGTTTTTGACCAAGCTCCAAAATGTTTTAGACTTTGGTTTTCTAGGACATTAAACTACTATATACAAAGGATTTTTAGAATCAAGAACGGCCATTTTTCGAGTTGTTTAGGTTGGTGAAAAATCTCGTTAAAAACGCTATGTTGGCCATTTTTGAGCTGTCAAACTTTCGGTTTCTCAAATAATTTCTGGAGGTCTTAAACTTCAAAATAAATTGTGAAAAATTGCAGATCTATAGTTAAGACATAGATCTAACTTTTGAGACAAGAATCAACTCATTTCGTTGAGTTATGAATTAGTTATGATTTTTCAAAGTCGATATAAATTTTCTGCCGAAAATCCGTAGTTTATAAACTTAAAACAACTTATGATTCTTGTTGTTTATTCAAAGACTACATGTATAAAAGTCATAATAGTTATAAAAACACATATATTTCACATGTTTTCATAATATTAACACTTTTATAATGTGTTCATATATTCATAAACACATTCAAAGAAACAACTTAAAAATAAAAACTAGAAACTTATAAACTTGAGTTTTTATGAAACTTGTTGTTGTTGGTGATTATATATATTATGCAAGACTTATATAAACATAAACATAAGATGAAATAAGCTAGAATTTACTTACTTTGATGTGTTACGAGAATGAAAATGAGTAGAATACTTGATCTTGAAAGAGTTGCACAAGGAATACCTTGAAATATTTGAAGAACACCAAAATTGAAATCTTGGTTTTTCACTTGGCCTTGGGGCCGGATTTGAGAGGAGAAGAAGGAGAGAATTGTAGGTGTTTGAAGGTGCAAGAATGAATGAAGAAGTTGGTCTTCTATTTATAGACCAATAAAGGTGGTGAAATGATGATAGATGTGAAGGTTGAGTAAAGATCTTTCAAAGTATGGAGAAAAGAAATGGAGGTGTGTGATGTAGATGGTGCATGGTGGATGAAATAAAATATTTGAGGTTGTGTACCTCCCTAGGGGCCGGCCTTAAGGCCATAATTATGATGTATTTCTATTTTTTTTTTGTATAAATGTATTTCAAAGTGTATTCTTGTATTTCCCTTTTCTTGTAAATTCAAAAATACTTTTGAATGCATTGTTTTAATGAATTGTTTTAGTCTTGCATAATTAATGTTAAGTAATTGTATTAGTGTATGATTAGTGTTACTAATCATAATTTAATTACGTACTTAGTTGAATTAATCCCTCATATCGTAAATCGATCGGATTAATTGATTTCCCGATTCATTGCACCGATGAATTTGATTCAAATTGAGTTAAATTTTCTTATAAACCTTGTTAATTACTTGATTAATTTCTAATGACCACTGATTAGGCTATAATTGGCTATTAAATATGGATTAGGGCATCATTGCTAACCTCGTTTAGTGCCGGATGTTACAGTCTCCCCCTGTTAAGGGAATTTCGTCCCGAAATTAGCTCGTGTTCTCCATTTCTTGAGTATTTGAGAATAGGTGAGAGTATTTTTCCCGGAACTGATCCTCGCGTTCCCACGTAAACTCAGGACCTCGCTTAAAGTTCCATCTGACTTTTATTATCGGGATCCGGCTGTGCTTTAGTTTCTTGACTTCGCGGTCCATTATTTCTACAGGTTGCTCAATGAAGTTCAACTTATCGTCTAACTCCAGCTCGTCCATGGGTATAACGAGTGATTCATCAGCGAGACACTTCTTAAGATTGGATACGTGGAAGGTATTATGAACGTTATTAAGTTCTGGGGGCAGGTCGAGTCGGTAAGCAACCGGGCCAATTCTTTTGGTGATCTTGAATGGTCCGATATAACGAGGATTGAGTTTTCCTCGTTTCCCAAAACGTAACACGCCCTTCCATGGCGAGACTCTTATCAGTACTCGTTCTCCTAATTAGAACTCAAGGGATTTTCTATTTTCATATGCATAACTTTCTTACAATCGCAGGCAACTTTTAGCCAGTTTCTTATCTGTACTATCCTTTCGGTTGTTTCGTGAATGATCTTAACGCCAGTGATTTGGCCATTTCCCACTTCTTCCCAATAAATCGGTGATCGACACTTTTGCCCGTAGAGGGCTTCAAACGGAGAAGCTTTAATACATGAGTGATAGCTATTGTAGTACGATAATTCCACTAAGGCAAATGAGTATCCATTACACAGGCTCTTAATGTATGTTCTAGGGTTTGGATCGTTCTATTATTCTGACCATTGGCCTGAGAGTGATATGTGGTACTCATGTCCAGGTTTGTATCCACAGTTTGCTATAATAATTGCCAAAAGCTTAGCTGTAGATCTGCTATCCATATCAAAAATCATTATAATAGGCACTCCGTGTCCGGAGACGACTTCCTCGAGGTACGTTTGGACTAGCTTATTCATCCTGATGTTCTTCTTGATTGGTAGGAACGCGCAGATTTTGTTAGGTGGTCGAATATTACTCAAATGTTTTCTGATGTTGGTCCTAACTTTGGAGCATGTTAGAAATGTTTTTGACCTATGTGGCAATGTCATCCTTCATGATAGGCCACCCGTATAGTTCCCTATGATACATTTTATCGGATCCGGGGTGAACGACATATCTTGATTTGTGTCCGTCATCTTTAACCAGTTTTCTTACTCTATAAAAAAATAGGGTAACCAGACTCTATTCGTGAAGTATTGATTTCCATTAACCCTTATTCCAAACTATTTATCCATTCTGTGCAGGGCTTTATTTTTCATATTTTCCTCCTTAATTACTTCATGAACTAAGAGAGGAGGGTTTGGTTGAGTGGTTATAACTATGGCTGGTACTCTTAATGGCTTAACTCATTTCTTTCGGCTATGAGCGTCTGCAACCACATTAGTTTTCCTCAGGTGATAACGAATCTCACTGTTGCAACCACTTATTAGCTCTATCAACGATGTTACCTAATATTTGACTTTTTCTTGTTCAAGATGTGTTGGAGGCTCTTAGGGTCCGTGAGTGTAATACACTTCTTACCGTACAACTAATGTCTTCAAGTCTTAAGGGTAAAGACTACTCTTCCAAGATCTAGATCATGCGTTGTGTAATTCACCTCGTGAACCTTAAGTTTTCATGGAGTATAAGCTATGACCTTATCTTTCTACATCAGTCCATTGTGTGAAGTGTCATAGTAATCTATAAATTTCTCATTCCTCTTAGGTACGGACAAAATAGGCGCGCTGCACAGTTTGTGCTTTAATAACTGAAATGATATCTCCTGATCCTTGCTCCAATCATACTTAATGTCTTTTCGGGTCAGTTTTGTTAGAGTTCTTGGTGATCTTTGAGAAAATTGCTTATAATAAGTGGCAAGTCTTAAGGACTGTCGTATCTCTATGGGGGTTCTAAGAGTTGACCAATTCCTGATAGCCTCGATCTTTGCGGGGTCGACTTGGATTCCTTTACTATTGTTCACGTGACCGAGGGATTTCACCTCTCCTAGTCAAATTTAGAAAGCTTAGCATATAGTTGTTCTTTCTCCGATAATTCCAGAATCAGTCTTAAATGTTGCTCGTGCTCCTTCTCGTTTCGTGAGTAGATTAAAAGTCATTCATGAATACAATCACGAATTTGTCTAAATAAGGTTTGCACACCCGATGAGGTCCATGAGTACTGTTGGGGACCCTGGTTAATCCAAACGGCATTAATAGGAATTTATGATGACCGAAACGAAATCTGAAAGCTGTCTTTGGAATATCTTTCTTGTGAACTCTAACCTGATGGTAACCAGACCTAAGGTCGATCTTCGAATAGAAGCTTAATTCTTGGAGTTTTATCAAACAAGTCATTGATCCTTGGAAGTGGGTATTGGTTCTTTTAGCTTATTTAATTTCTCGGTAATTGATGCACATCCCGAAAGTTCCATCCTTCTCCTTTATGAACAAAACTGGAGCTCCTCCAAAGCGAGGAACTCGGTTTGATAGGCCCTTTATTTAAGAGCTCCTACAGTTGGTTGGACGATTCTTACACTATTGATGGGGCTAATCGGCATGGTGCTCGAGCCACTGGTACCGCACCTGATAGTAGGCCTATTTTTGAATTTGACTTGCCTCGATGTTGGGAGTTCAGGTAAGTGTTCTGGAAAAACTTTGGGGTGACCATAAATAATAAGAATATTTTCGAGCCGCTTTCCCTTTGGTTCCCTCTCTATCAACACTTCAGGGTCCTAATGCTAGAGATGATGCTTACTTTGGTATTTCTTGCTTTACGTTGGACAGTAAGGACCTTCTTATTGGCTAAAGGTATATGAACTGTGTTCTTGTTGCATACTATTTCCACACGATTTTCGATAGCCAATCCATGCCTATGACCACGTAAACACTTCCCAGTTTTATGGGTATCATGTCTGTTTCAAAGAGTCGGCCTACTAATTCTAAGGAGCATCCTCGACTTATATTATTTGTCTTAAGTGTCTCACTGTCATCAACCTCAATAGCATAAGTAGCAATTAATGGAATTTATCTGCTTAGTGAACTTAGTGGATATAAAGCTCCTATCAGCACCAGTATAAAATAGTAGAAATGCATAAGTGGTATCTAATGGGGTAAGAGGATAAGTCTACGGGTTTGAAATTTCTTAGGCAGATAGTCACAGCTTTATCTTTTCCTACGCAGAGTTGTAATTAAACTTAATTCCTCATAAAAGTTCTTGATACTTAATCTTTGTATATGATATGGTCAGAATTTTCTGATAAATTCTTAAGCCTTATTTACCCTAAGATATATCAGATAGTAAAGCCTAGATAAATACTATAAAGAGATGCCTCTGGGGTTTCCTCGTACTCCAGAGCGTTAAGTCGTTGGGTTAGTTCTGCAGTGTGTGCTTTGTGCTCCGCTGGGTGCTGCCACAATTCGTCGATTCCGTTTTGTTAAATCGCCTGGGTATTCTGGTCAGCCTAAGGTTTATTGGTGGTTTGCATTGCCTCCTGCTTAATCCTTGCAAAGATCTCACCGACCTCTTGGTGGATTTTGTCGAAATTGGAAGTCGTGTCTGGCGGCCCTTGCCACCAACAGGGGCATCGTTTGTTATATAGGTTTCTAGGTAAGTGTCGACACTTGAGAGGAAGATGGTGTTCTGACTTCAAACTGGATTTGGATCCCCTCCTCGTTTCTCCACTCTTGGAGAGTGTGAGGCATCCATCCCCACTGTCCTATGCTTGCTCGTTACTACTGCGACGGGCCTGGCTGATGGACAGGTACCGGGATAAACTCCCGTTGTGCTAGTCACACCCTTTCCCTAGGGGTCAATTTCGATATGTTATTGTCATCAGGGTCCATATATGTGTTCACAGTTCTTGAAGAAAGTTTAGTTTTTGTAACAGTTATAGTCTAGGTACTAATGCAACCTAGTTCACTATAACTATGGCTCTGATACCAATCTGTCACACCCCGTTACCCCGGTTGGCGACGAAGCATGACGTCGCGGAAGCGTAACCATAATCATAATGAACGACCACTATATGGACGTTTTCGAAAATACATCGATATGACTCTAAAAGGTAGAAATGTTTTACATAAACCGTAAATGATAAAGAGTAGTTCGCAAAGTACAGAGATTTAAATACATAATTAAATTATCCAAAATAATGCAAATAAATCTCCGACGGTTTGAAAAGAATGCGACTCCTTAAGTGCGGAAGCTTGAAGGTAGTTACTTCTGAAGGCATACTTGTCTTAATTTCCTGAAAATACATGCTAAAATACGTCAACAAAAATTGTTGGTGAGCTCATAGGTTTACGCGAAAAGACCAGTTGTATGGACATTATCAGATGAGTTGAATTTATAAAATCATAAATTCCGTGTATGTATTACATAAACCATCATGCAACCGAAGCTTAATTAGAATGAGTTTGCCCTGTGCAGTATTCCCATACGTAATACCATGTGTTGAATATATATGCACTCGCTGTTAGCCGAACCGAGCTAACACGAATGGGGGACATGACTCCCAATAGATCTATCCACAATATACTCTCGCTTACAAATAAATGCAATTAACGGTTCATGATATAAGGGCTGATGGAATCCGAACATGTAATACATATAAGAAATAAACAGTTTTGATGTCCATATGAAAACAGTGCATGTATTTCCACCCCAATAGATAGTGAAAAATAGGGGCTATGAAGACTCACCGAACTTGTGATGGCAAAATATGCGCAAAATGCAAGTTTGCGTAGTTTGATGGGTGATGAAACCGGAGATGTTTAACCGAGTCCTAAATGATAATAAGGACTTAATATTACTAATATATGATAATATGTATATTTATAGATTTTTATGTCTTAAATCACCCAACATTACAAGTTTATAAATAAGATTTGCTTAAAACGTCAAGTTTATATATATATAATTTTCCAGCTTTTTCGGAGGTTTTTCGGCCTACTTTGAGGCTGTTTTTGACCAAGCTCCAAAATGTTTTAGACTTTGGTTTTCTAGGACATTAAACTACTATATACAAAGGATTTTTAGAATCAAGAACGGCCATTTTTCGAGTTGTTTAGGTTGGTGAAAAAGCTCGTTAAAAACGCTATGTTGGCCATTTTTGAGCTGTCAAACTTTCGGTTTCTCAAATAATTTCTGGAGGTCTTAAACTTCAAAATAAATTGTGAAAAATTGCAGATCTATAGTTAAGACATAGATCTAACTTTTGAGACAAGAATCAACTCATTTCGTTGAGTTATGAATTAGTTATGATTTTTCAAAGTCGATATAAATTTTCTGCCGAAAATCCGTAGTTTATAAACTTAAAACAACTTATGATTCTTGTTGTTTATTCAAAGACTACATGTATAAAAGTCATAATAGTTATAAAAACACATATATTTCACATGTTTTCATAATATTAACACTTTTATAATGTGTTCATATATTCATAAACACATTCACAGAAACAACTTAAAAATAAAAACTAGAAACTTATAAACTTGAGTTTTTATGAAACTTGTTGTTGTTGGTGATTATATATATTATGCAAGACTTATATAAACATAAACATAAGATGAAATAAGCTAGAATTTACTTACTTTGATGTGTTACGAGAATGAAAATGAGTAGAATACTTGATCTTGAAAGAGTTGCACAAGGAATACCTTGATATATTTGAAGAACACCAAAATTGAAATCTTGGTTTTTCACTTGGCCTTGGGGCCGGATTTGAGAGGAGAAGAAGGAGAGAATTGTAGGTGTTTGAAGGTGCAAGAATGAATGAAGAAGTTGGTCTTCTATTTATAGACCAATAAAGGTGGTGAAATGATGATAGATGTGAAGGTTGAGTAAAGATCTTTCAAAGTATGGAGAAAAGAAATGGAGGTGTGTGATGTAGATGATGCATGGTGGATGAAATAAAATATTTGAGGTTGTGTACCTCCCTAGGGGCCGGCCTTAAGGCCATAATTATGATGTATTTCTATTTTTTTTTTGTATAAATGTATTTCAAAGTGTATTCTTGTATTTCCCTTTTCTTGTAAATTCAAAAATACTTTTGAATGCATTGTTTTAATGAATTGTTTTAGTCTTGCATAATTAATGTTAAGTAATTGTATTAGTGTATGATTAGTGTTACTAATCATAATTTAATTACGTACTTAGTTGAATTAATCCCTCATATCGTAAATCGATCGGATTAATTGATTTCCCGATTCATTGCACCGATGAATTTGATTCAAATTGAGTTAAATTTTCTTATAAACCTTGTTAATTACTTGATTAATTTCTAATGACCACTGATTAGGCTATAATTGGCTATTAAATGTGGATTAGGGCATCATTGCTAACCTCGTTTAGTGCCGGATGTTACAAGTATTGTAAGAAAACAGATTATCGATTAAGAAAACTTTTCATTTTTCCAAATTCCGAGTTCTATCGGTTTTTTGAAGCCTAATTGTTTGGTATTCTGAGGAATCAAAAAACTTTTAGTATAGATTAATCTGGAATTTTAAGAATCAACAAATTAATCTGTTTTGTCATTTGCTACGCTGCTCACCATCTCACCACCATCTGCTTTATTTCAATTTGCACTTAGGGTTATTATTTTAAAATTTAGATTACAAAAACATTGATACTTCTTAGCCTTTTATTGATCATTAAGTCCATTAAATATATTCTTGGGATTTATGACTTTAGGTCACAAATTCTTTTTGTTGGCAAGGTTGCAACTTACAAAAGTTAATTTAATTCACATTGTTTTGGATGTAACAACTAGATACATAATGGTTGATGTTAGTGTGCATGTGTTCTCTTCGGGATTGCACAATAACGATGAATGTAGCTCCACTGAGCAACGCTTTGTACATAGGGCCAAGGAGCGGTACGGATGGCAATAACATGTTTCGTCTCTCATAGAGACAAAACAGAGAATACAGCCCAAACAAGACAAAAAGAAAAAAGATTTCACTACAAGAAAAGTGTCATTTAGTGACACATTCTTTTAGTGACACAAAAAAGTGTCAATAAATCTTACTTTTAGTGACACTTATGAAAAAGAGTAGGTATAGATCAATTTTTTACCCATCTATATATTATAATAAATGAGAACAATTCTTGCCACGTGCCATCCTCTTAATACCCTACTTTTTCATTTTCCCGCTTTTTTTCCGAAAATAAAAATTACATTAATTTTAGTAACATGAATATCATTTAATTCCTTTAATTTGAACTTTTGAAACTCATTATTTTTGTTTCCTAAACTAATTGAAACTATAATTAATACTTAAATATTTCAAATTAACAAGCTAAAATAAAAAATTTTAAAAATCTATAAGATACAAGTTTAAATATTCCAAAGAATAAATAATTTTAAAACACTTAGTAAAATAAAAAATTTTAAAAGATCAATAAAATAATAAATTTCAAATGTAAATGTCTGAAAGAATAAATAATTTTGTGAAATAATAATTAAATACCTTATTATACAATAAATTTGAAAAACATTTTGTTATTAAATCTTTATATGTTAAGTATGAAATTTTGACACATTTAAAAAAATAATCATTCAAATTTCAAATGTATTTTCTTTAATAAAAATTTGTACTAATATTTTCTAAAACTTCAAAACTAAATGTTGCAAAATTTATCTTTTAAAATAAATTAATTTTAAACAATCTTAATTAACGATTTATATTTTCAGTTGACGCTGGAACTGTTATATCAAGTTTTAATCGATCACTTTGGCAACACAAATTTATTATATATTAAAACATCTTCAATAAGAAAATTTATATATCGTATTATTTAAGGTCTCTAATAAAGTTATATAATTTAAAATAAAATACTTCATTAAAATAAAAATATAAATAATTATTTTGTTGATTTCTATGGGAATAATTGAATTAACTCACATATGTAAAACCATAAAAATACTATATTTACATCATAATTCAAATATTTTGAATCACATATTCACCGTCTTTTTTTGAAGTAAACATTGACTTAAAGTCATCATTTTTACCATTGACTCAATGATTTTGTCTGTGCCATCTTTTTATTGGTTTTATTGCATTTAATTTAAAAAATATTAAAGGGTCTTAAGTGATTAAACCTCTTAATAAATTTTAAATGTATAACTTTAAATATCAATCCGTGTAATACATGGGTATTAACCTAGTATTTTTTCTAAAGTAGTGACACAAAAATTTTGTCACAAAATACTTAAAGTCTATACACACATACATTTTTAATCACTATATATCTATACTCACTCCACTTATACCCACTCTTTTTATTGTCAAAAAAAGTGTCACTATTGGTATCAAAATCTTTTACCTACACAAAAAAAGAGTTGGTAAAAGTGAAGTGGCTATAGATATATAATGACTAAATATATATGTGAGTATAGGCCTCAAGTATTTTGTGACAAAATTTTAGTGTCACTAATTTTGAAAAAGTGTAGGTAAAACATTGTTCTATACCTACATTTTTTTATAAGTGTCATTAAAAGTAAGATATAGTGACACTTTTTTTGTGTCACTAAATGACATTTTTCTTGTAGCGTTCCTTTTTGTCTAAACGGTCACATCCTTTTGCATGGTGATATATAAGTAGACGTTCTAAAAGAAGATGATATGTTCTCTCCGAAAAAAAAACCTATCTACACTCTTTCACTAAAAAATTCCTAAGAATGATAAGTGACTTGGGCATCGGAGATGCTTCAGAGGGACCTCTTCCTGTGTTGGCACACTGGCCTTTCTTGATTTTTACATTGACAAAGGTATAGACATTCAGATAAGGATAATCCTCATCAAAAAGTGTGCTACGAGGGTCTTCGCATAAACGTACGTCCAAACACCTATTTGATTAGTTTAACTTTGTCGAATTGATTTGTTTAGTTAGAGATTTGAGTGCTTTTTATGGATATATAATAGTTGTAACAAAAATATTGTCAGAAATGTAGTGTTTGGTTTAGCTTCTGCTGTTGTCTATCATAATTATTAAATAATCAGTTTTTAAAGTATTTGGATTTGCGTTTTAACTTGTAAATGACCAAATAATCACTTATTAAGCAAATAAGCTATATTTTTAAACTTATGAAAAAGTGTGCTAGGATTAACTCTAAACGCAAATAATCACTTATTAATGTCTGCAATACAAACACTTTAAACCAATTATTTACGTTATTGTAACGTAATAATCTAATAATCTCTATCCTAACACAAAACCAAACATCCTCTTAAATTGGTTTTTGCATTAGTTTTTAACGGTTTGGGTTTGATGTTATGTAATTCAGCTTCGTGTGGTCTTATTTATGGAACACGTGTTGTTGTCTTCCTCAACAACAATATGTAAGTACTTTCTTAAACTGAATGTATGAAATGAAATAAAACATACTCACATATATTGTTTTTGTTTTGTAATATACAAGAAACGATGCCAACATTGAAAAATGTTCAAATAATGTTCCCAACTCATTGACCGAAATGAAAATCATCGAACAAGTGTTGGATATATGTCATGGGCACAATCTGGGATATGGGCAAATTGTATGTTGTGCCAATTCTTCTTTAAATTTATTAACCGAACGATTAAAGTCCGTTAGACAAACTTCTTACACTCAAGTCAAGGTTGATGCATTGTTGGCGAAACAAGTTTCGGAATCTTCAACTAGACAACCGCGAGGTGAGGCTAAATTGGAGGCCCTTCTACAAGGTTTGAAAGCCAATGATATCGAAATTGAGTTTCAGATGAAGACAATGACGAGGATGATAGTGACGATTGAACAATAGGTTTATTAGTATGGAACGATGTTGTGAAAATAGTATTGTTTTGATACTTGTATTGTTGTGATGATATTGTGTTAAATGATATTGTTTTTTGTTGATGATATTGGTGTTGCTTGGAATGTTAGAAAGTGTATAAAACATGTAATAATGGCCCAGAAAACACATGGAAAACAGCAATATGCTATTAAAAATACGTTGGGCTTGGAATGTTAGAAAGTGTATAAAACATATATATATATATATATATATATATATATATATATATATATATATATATATATATATATATATATATATATATATATATAGATGAGATCATTGCAGAACCTAAATTTAGTGTAGAACCGTAGAACCAATATCGTCCATAGATTAGATTAATCTAATGGTCTTGATTAAAACCATAAAGTTTGAAATTAGTGAAAAAAGATTGGCATTAGTGATTATTTAATTCTTCCAGGGGTAAAAAAGGAATAGATTGGAAATAGCAAAAAGATTGACATTAGATAACATTAATATGATTAATTGTTAAATCAAAAAAATTATACCATAAAAACGAGAATTTTATACTCTTTAAAACGAGACCGGTCACGATATATTTTTTATCGAAAAAATTTTACGTGTTTATTTTTCTTAAAGAAAAATTACCCAGATCACCATGCAATGTAGCATGGCCGGTATCATTCGATGTCGAATGACCACTTGATATCGTATATTCAACATCGATGCAACACTGCATGTACATTCAAAATTAACAGAACCAAAATAATGGTCAAAATTAGTAGTCAAAAGTTGGTTGATTTAATGAGAACAGTAATGACATATTTTTTTCGAAAAAATTTTACGTGTTTATTTTGCGTAAAAAAAAATTTACCCAGACCATGATGCAATGTAACATGACCGATATAATTCAATGTCGAATGAACACTTGATGTCGTATATCCAACGTCGATGCAACACTGCATGTACATTCAAAATTAACATAACCAAAATAATGGTCAAAGTTAGTAGTCAAAAGTTGGTTGATTTAATGAGAATAGTAATGATATATTTTTTCAGAAAAAAATTTACGTGTTTATTTTCCGTAAAAATTTTTTTACCTAGACCTCCATTCAATATATTTTATAGAGATCATTCAATGTCGAATTACAGTTTATATCACACATTTAACACTGCATGTACCTTCGATATTAAAAGAGTCAAAAATGGTCAAAGTGGGCAGTCAAACTTGGTAGACTACTATTAATTCAATGTTAATCGCATAATTACCAGCTTATCCCTAGTGTTATATAATAATCTAATGGTTTAGATTGGTTCTATAGTTCTACACTAAATTAAGATTCTGCATGATCCCATATATATATATATATATATATATATATATATATATATATATATATATATATATATGTATGTATGTATGTATGTATGTATGTATGTATGTATGTATGTATGTATGTATGTATGTATGTATGTATGTACGTACGTGCGTATGAATTATCCGGCCTCTCTGCAAATTGCTAATACTTTTAAGTATTTTTATATTAACAAATCATGGAATATTTCAACTCACAAGGTCACGACACGAATAGGGTAAATTAACTAATAATTAATGCATTGAGTTTCAATAAAATTTTAACAATTTTTTAAAAGAGATCGATGATTTTTGTTTAGTAGGAACAAATTGAAATAATAATACACATGTGTTCCTATGTTTAATTATTTATAATTTTTAAATTTTAATAGATTCAATGCTAGCTAACCAAATAAGAGGTGACGATTTCAATCTAATAGGCTAATAGGCCTGATAGTTAAAAGTAACCCATCATTGAAAGAGTCATCTTGATTATGATGATTAAAATTTTGATTGATGTTTAACTTTTTGGGTCATGACATTTTCTTAGATTGTCTTTTGTTACATGATGGTTGATATTATGCCACAGGGGTATGACGAAGATGGTCAAGAGGATCCATGATCTAATCTAGGTGGTCAAGGCAGTGGTTAGCTAACTTTTACTATGATTTATTTATTTTATATACTTATTTATTGTGATTGATCTGTTTTAATTAAATTTTAGTTGTACCGCCTGCAAGGAGAGGCAAGGCTAAAACATTGGCCTTGTAATCATGTCGTAAAAACATGGGAGGCAACTTTTGTTTTTTGTGTTTGATAAATTTGGTACCGCTGCGACTTACACTAGTGTTGGAGAGATACATGATCTCTTTATTCACGAGGTTGACATGTATATGTGGCGAGATATCTCATTGGATAAACTTTCTTGGGCAAAAGCTTCAGATGCAGAAGAGAATATCATGTTCGAGCAACTCAGGGTAAAATTTTTATACAAGTATACTTCATATGTTTATATCTATATATTTTTTACTTGACTAGCTATTTTTAAAAATTTTGTAGCCATATTTTCATTTTCAATAGGTTATCAATGGTCTTGATCATAAAAATTATATGGCAGACAATGATTATATAATTGCTAAATGTTATAGAAGCCATAAAAATGATGTGAAAAATCATTTTTTGAAAGTTGGATGGTATGAGTGAGAGAGAGAGAGAGAGAGAGAGAGAGAGAGAGAGAGAGAGAGAGAGAGAGAGAGAGAGAGAGAGAGAGAGAGAGAGAGAGAGAGAGAGAGAGAAGGCTACTCCATCTGATTGAGAGACTAAGGTGTTGTTCGATTGCATAAGAGGTAAATTGTCTGAAGTCTGATTCCACTTCTGATTGATGAGAGGTGGTCCTTATATGATACTGAAATCCGATAAAAGAATTCAATAAATCTGTTTGTTTTTATAAATTATCTGATTTTGTTATTTTTATTAATTTTACATATTCATTTTCAAACCAAACAAATATCATAGATTAAAGTTAAGTATCAAGTAACAATAATATCATTGAATCAAAGTGATTCAAGCAAACCCTTTAAAAAGATTCAAATAGTTTTAACAAGATCCAAGTATTAAATCAATTCAAGTTTATAATTTATAATCAAGTAACATATATGCATTCAATAAACATAACTAAAATAACAACAAGATTCAAGTAAACCAATATCATTGATTAAAGTCAAGTATCAAGTAACAATAATATCACTGAATCAAAGTCATTCATGTAAACCTTTAAAAACATTCAAATAGCTATAACAAGATTTAAGTAAGAAACTTCGAGTTTATAAGTTATAATCAAGTAACATATATGAATTCAAGAAATATATAACCAACATGCTTTCAAGAATTAAGTAACAATTCAAGTTTGTTGTAATCAAGTTTATAAGGTTACGTTTACTAACTTCCAAATAACCAAAGTTTATAAGTTATATATATATATGTTATTGAAAAATAATATATTTAATCAAAAAATTATTGGAATAATTCTCGTTATTATATATGGGTAAGGGGTAGGGTAGGCGTGGATAGTTTGAGGTTGGGGGTGGGGTAGGGGTAGGGTAATGGTGTAGGAGTAGGGTGGTGGTAGGGTAGGGTAAGCGTAAGGTAGGGTGGGTAGGTTGAGGGGGTAACGTAGGGGTGGGGGTGGGTAGGTTTGAGGGGTAGGGTAGGGGTGGGGTGGGTAGGTTTGAGGGGTAGTGGTGGGATGGGATGGGTAGGTATAGGGTAGGGGTGGGGGTGAGTAGGTTGAGGGGTAAGGTATGATAGAGGTTAGGTGAGGTGAGGTGGGGTGGGGTGGGTAGGTTTAAGGGGTAGTGTAGGGGGTGGGTAGGTTGAGGGTTGAGGTGGGGTAAGATAGGGTGGGATAGGGTAAGTGAGGGTGAGGTGGGTAGGGGTGAGGGTGGGGTTGGGGTGAGTTTCCATAAGAGAGAAAGAACAGCAGAGCTTGTTTTTTTTAGATAAGTGGTTTATACCTATCATCTCTCATCGCAATTAAACACACTTATGTTATAAACCTTTTACCGAATAAGAGGTTTACGTCTAATCAGACGCTGATAAGAGCTATCAAACACACCCTAAGTTAGTCCTTTTTACGCTTTTTGTCCTCAACATTTGTATTTCATAAAATGATAAATTATTTTGGATGCTCGCTTTTTTTTTTTTTTTACAAAGATGGAACAATGTATCATTTATAAATTAAATATATATTTATTCCTTTAGAGAATCAATAAAACACCCATCAAGATGAAGACCAATGGAAATAAGTTACAATATTACCGACTCATTTAGCAATGTGTACAAGCGAGTCAATATGTATGTGACGCGGTTAGAACGCATACAACAATGTTACATGGTCAAGAACGCGTTTAGTGTCTTGTGTAAGCGACATGGTTAACTACATATATATATATATATATATATATATATATATATATATATATATATATATATATATATATATATATATATATATATATATATATATATATATATATATATATATATATATATATATATATATATGTTAGGCACAATAAGGCCTCAGTCAAACCTGTTCTGCATCTAAGGGGGAGATTCTTAATCAAACTTGTTGATGCACTTGAAAGATATAATTTAAGGCCTGTTTATGCCTTAATGAAACCTGTAAAGTGATTTGAAATATCAGTTAAAGTTGTTCTATGGGTTGCATGTGTTGCAACAAAGCCAGTTTGTCCAAGCTGTTCTGTCTGCTGAACAGGCTGGACATAAACTGTCTACGCTGCTCTACACTGGTGAGCAACTTGGGCAGTTTACAAGTGTTCTGTTCTTTGTGAACAGAACCTGTTCTTTGTGAACAGGCTAAAACACTTTATGGAATATGTTTCCAAGTCCTCATGTATTGTTTTTGGCTACAAGATCAGTTTACAAAGTCGAAGACAAAGTGGAAAACAGAACTGCTCAGCCTGCCCAAGCTGTTCTGTCACATGAAGACAAAAGGATATTTGAAAAAGGGTGACAGACCTTTTCTTATATCAAAATAGGCCTTAACAAAAGAAGAAAGACGCAAAGTTGACATTCCTTATTTAGTTAAAGGTTATGCAACAATAGACAAAGAGAAAAGACAAAAGTTCTGCCCACATGAAGACAAGTCTGCTTTTCAGAATGTGCAAAAAAGTTTATGTTGTCTTTTCAACAAGACTTCCCACTTTTTCTTTTCGTCCAATGAAGAAGCTTCACTTAGATCCTCTGAGTGAGTATAATAGGAAACTTCCAAGGATTGAAAGAAATAGCAGAAAGCTAAGTGCTGAGCCAAGAGTGTGAAATCAGAACGTGCATTAGAGTGTGTCTTTTCATGCATGCAAGTCTGCTTGAATAAAACAGTGCTTTGTGCTTAAGCTGTTCTTATTCAAGCTGTCCTTCTGAGTCTTGTAAACACAGTGAGTGATTCTTAGTGAGTGTATTCATTGTAACTAGTTTAAGTCTATCTTAGACTAGTTAACATACTGTTGTATCTGTCATCTCAGCTTGAACCTTTCCGCAGTCAAGCTTGTTTGTAATTAACATTTGTTGATGATACATACAAACATTGAGAAAATAGTGTGTAGTTTTTAAATTGCTGTATTCACCCCCCCCCCCTCTACAGCTTAAGGCTATATACTTGGGAAACCTCTCGGGACCTACAACTGGTATCAGAGCAGTTTAGAGTGTGTATCATCTCTAAGATCTCTCATTATCCCAAAGTTTCCATGGACAACAGTGCTGCAAATTCCTCTTACTATGACAATGGGTCAATGGGCAAACCTCCAAAGTTTAATCATCAGAACTTCTCTGGCTGGAAGTGCAGAATGATGCTCTATTTAGAGAATCTGGATGTACAACTACCATAGATAGTAATGGAGGGTCCTTATGTGCCAACCTCTGTTACTACTATAACTCCAGCGGTTGAAGGAGCTACTCCTGAAATCAGAACCTTTGAGAAAGCAAAAGCTCAATGGTCTGATGAAGACAAAAGATTGGTGGCTCTGGATGCAAAGGCCAGGAATAACCTGGTTATCTCTCTGCCTGATGATGTGTTCAAACAGGTTGAGTAGATGAAGATTGCAAAGGAAATGTGGGATACTTTGTGTACCGTCTATGATGGACCCACAATCACACTGGATAACAGGATTAACAATCTTGTTAGACAGTGTGAACTCTTCTTTGCAAAACCAATGGAGACTCTCACAGAAACCTACACCAGGTTTGCTGCTCTTATCAATGATCTCAAAGCTGTTGGGATCACCAAAGACAGCCTGACTCTGGTGAACAAATTCTTAGACATCCTGCCTGAAGAATGGAATTATTTTTCTACAATCTTAAGGAATTCAGGTACCATCAGAAGTATGGATCTTGTCAACCTGTATGGATCCTTACTGAATGATGAGCAGTCAAGGCAACAGAAGAGAAATGCCTTGGAAATGTCTAAGAGAGGTGCAGCCTTTGTGGCCAGTGTGAGACAACCTGTAAGTCAGGTGGGTGATGTGTTCACTCAACCTGATCAACAGACTGATGATAAGGAGGAAGTGTCTGATGAGGAAGACAATGCAGATCTTGCTGAACTGGACGATGAGCAAATGATAACCATGCTTGTCAAAAGGTTCAACAAGAAAAGGTTTGGAAGAAACATGCTGCAGGGAAGTTCAAGTGCTGTCAAAAAGAAGGCATTTGATAAGTCCAAAGCTGAGTGCTTCAAATGTGGCAAACCTGGCCATATAGCTGCTGACTGTGTGTCAAAAGCTGTTGGTCAGTCATCCAAACCACACAAGACAAAAAGGGATGATGGCTATAGGGTTAAGTACCTTATGGCCATGGCTAAGCTGAGAAAGTTGGAAAACTCAGTGGTTTCCAACCGGCAAAAGGGACTCATGGCAGAGACTTGTGACTAGGAGGAGTCTGATTCATCATCAGATGAAGAAGACAATCAATATCTGATGGCCAACACTGATGTCCCATCAACAAGAAACTTCAAACAAGACTTGGCTGAAGCTGAAGCTTTCAGCAGCTTGGAGAACTGGAATCCTACAATGATGTATAAGGTACAAAATTTTATGGCTTACAGTTTTGAAGAAAAAGTTAAAATGTTTGAATACATGCTTGTTGATCTGAAAGCTGCTGTTGAGAAGCATATTGTTTTATTATCTGAAATCTCTATGCTTAAAGCTGATCTTGAAACAAAATCTAGTAAACTTGACAGTTTCCATAAGTTGGAAACTGAGATTGATGAATTAAAACACATTAACTCTATTTTACTGGAAGAAAAGAGAGAAACAGATATACAACATGCCAAGCTTCAGAAGATAGTTGACTCTTGGTGCCAATCTGCACAAAAAGTCAGCCATTGTATAAGTCAGCAGATCCCTGCACAAATCCAAGCCTATCGTGGAGGGGATCTTAACACAACAGCTTCCATTGTTGAGGTTAATAATCTGAAAAAGGACTTATCCACTCTTGGTGAGCTTCCAAACACTTTCATTCAAAAAGTGAATGGTAAACTAATCTCAACAAATAGGTTTGTCAGGCCTCAAGATACTGACAGCTCATGTGAACCTAGCTCAAAAGCTGATGATGGAATGTGTTCTCCATCAAATCAGCCTGTTAAGTGCTCTGCTGATTCACACAAGCAAAAGAAAGGAAAACATGTCCAAACTGCAGCTGTGGACACCAAGCCTGTTGACAAAACAAGCTCTGGGTCCAAAGCTGATGGTAAAAGACATGCTAATCCTTTTGATGCTGAACATTTTGAAAATAAGTTTTCAAAAGGTAAGCAGTCTGCTTTCAACAGGGGTAAGTCTCATGTTGAAAGCAAACCTGCTGTGATTTCAAATAAGTTTTTAAATCATAGTGGTAAACTGGTCTTAAATGAGAATAAGTCTTTTAAAACCAAAAATAATGATTATGCTAATAGGCAGCATAAATCACACCTCAGTAAGGGCAAAGGCAAAGCCATTGCTCAGCCTGAGAAATTTGGGAATAAGTTTCCCAAACCTGTGGAAGTTCAAAAGCAAATTAAGCTTCCTATCTTTGACATCTGTCCTCCTAAAAAGAGGAAAGAAGAGATAGGCAAAGCTGTTGCTATTGAACCCTCCACTCAAGCTGTTGATTCATCAAATAGTAATAAGTTTGCTAAATCTGCTGATAGAATCAACAGAAATAACTCAGAATGTGTTTCTGAAAGGTCTTCTTCCAAAAATGCTAAGAGGAGAAAATGCTATAAATGTGGAATGAATACACATCTGGCCAAAGACTGTCCTGAAACTGAGGACATGAGGCCTGTTGACTCTGATGGTTCCCTCATTCCTAACACAAGGAATGTTGGAAATATCTCAGTCAATGAGAGTGGTATCCAAACTGATACCATTCAAATAGGAAATATTAGTGTTGATATCACAAGCCCATCAACAAATGTTGATGAAGTAGGAGAACTCATCTCTGTGATGAGTTCCCCTAAAAATGACTAATATTCTTCTTGTCACTCTGCAGGAAAAACAACCATCCCAGGTTTCGTACTTGGACAGTGGCTGCTCAGGGCACATGACAGGTTGTAAGGACCTACTGAGTGATCTCAGGCCTGAAAAAGGGCCAAAAGTCACTCTTGGTGATAATGTACAGGGATCCACTGAGGGATATGGAACTCTTAAAGCTGGTGCTGCAGTGTTCAAAAGAGTAGCCTATGTGGTTGGACTAAAACATAACCTTGTTAGCATAAGCCAACTGTGTGATGCTGACTACAAGGTTAACTTTGATGAGCACCTGGGTTACATATTGGATTCCCAAGGCAAAGTTGTGTTGTGTGCTCAACGAAAGAAAGGTGTATATGTTGTGGACATGCAATCTGCTGATCCCACAACTGAAACCTGTTTTCTCACAAGAACAAATGCAGATCTAAACTGGCTTTGGCACAAGAGGCTGTCACATCTGAACTTCAAGAACATCAACAAACTCTGTAAGAAAGAGTTGGTGACAGGTTTGCCTTCTATGACTTTTGTTAAGGATAGACTATGCACAGCTTGTGAGAAAGGCAAGCAGAGGAAATCATCTTTTAAATCCAAGCATAATTTTTCTATAGATACTCCTCTCTTCTTGATCCACATGGACTTGTTTGGACCTGTTAGTGTTCCAAGTCTAGGAGGAATAAGATACACTCTTGTAATGGTTGATGAGTTCTCCAGGTACACACGGGTAATCTTCTTGTAGAGCAAAGGGGAGGCTGCTAGAGAAATCATTGGATTTGTGAAAAAGATGGAAATGCTAAACTCTGCCCAAGTAAAGCAGCTTAGAAGTGATCATGTTACTGAATTCAGAAACAGTACTCTTGAAGACTTCTGTGAAGAAAAAGGGATCACTCAAAACTTTTCAGTTGTAAGAACTCCATGACAAAATGGAGTTGCTGAAAGGAGAAATCGAACCCTCATTGAAGCTGCTAGAACCATGCTATGTGCATCTGGTTTACCTTCATCATTCTGGGCTGAAGCTGTTAACACTGCCTGTTTCACCCAAAACAGATCCTTAATGGTGAAAAGGTTCAACAAGACTCCCTATGAGCTGCTCAAAGGGAGGAAGCCAAATGTTAGTTACTTCCATGTATTTGGGTGTCCCTGATTTATTCTGAATCAAAGGGACCAACTGGCAAAGTTTGAACCTAAAGCTGATGAAGGTGTGTTTGTTGGATACTCTGCTATCTCCAAAGCCTACAGAGTATACAACAACAAAAGAAAGGTGATAGATGAATCTATCAATGTCACCTTTGAAGAGTCCAGGAGTGTCTCTACCAAAGCTATTCCTGAATAAGTTTCAGAAGAATTGAACTTTGATGATCTTGTGCATTCTAACTGTGAAGAAAAGGACTCAAAAGCTTCCACTACAACAGGTGTGTAACCTGCTGATCATAATGGACATGATGAGGATTATGTCAATACACCCTGTGTGAATAAGTGTACTGATTTAACCACAACTACATGTCCTGAACCAATCAATGCTGATTTTCTTGGATCATCTGGTGATATGTTCAACAGTGGACAGACATGTTCAACAAGTGAACAGGCTCAAGACAACAATGTGTCTGAAAATCTTGAGTGCTGCTCAACAGGACCTGCTGAAGATGTCAACAACTCAGGATAATCATCATTGAAAAATGATCCTAAGTGGATCAGATGTCACCCCAATGATCAAATAATTGGTGACATCAACAAAGGGGTACAAACAAGGTGGGACAGCTTAGGGAACTTCTGTATGTTCTCTAGTTTTGTTTCACTAATGGAGCCAAAGAAGATGGATGAAGCACTAAAAGATGCCAATTGGATCACTGCCATGCAAGAAGAACTCAATCAGTTTGAGAGAAACAAGATATGGAAGCTTGTCCCTGCTCCAAAAGGTAAAACTATAATTGGCACTAAATGGGTTTTCAGGAATAAGATGGATGAGCAAGGTCTTGTCATTAGAAATAAGGCAAGACTGGTTGCTCAGGTTATAGACAGGAGGAAGGAATTGACTATGATGATACATTTGATCCTGTGGCCAGGCTAGAAGCAATTCGTTTGTATCTAGCCTACGCTGCTCATAAGAGCATTAAGGTATTTCAAATGGATGTGAAGAGTGCATTTTTGAATGGGAAGCTGCAAGAAGAAGTTTATGTCAAGCAGCCTCCAGGTTTTGAAAATGAACAACATCCAGGTTTTGTCTATAAGTTGGACAAAGCTCTCTATGGTCTCAAACAAGCCCCTAGAGCCTGGTATGACACTCTTACTGAATTCCTTATGAGCAATGGGTATTCCAGAGGTAAAGTGGATACCACACTATTCATAAAGAAGGTGAAGTCTGATATTATGCTTGTGCAAATTTATGTGGATGACATAATATTTGGTTCTACCAATGAGCAGTTATGCAAGAATTTTTCATTACTCATGAAATCCAAATATTAAATGAGTATGATGGGAGAACTTACTTTCTTTTTAGGATTACAGGTTAAACAATCCTCAACTGGAATTTTTATAAATCAAAGAAAGTATACTTTAGATCTCTTGAAAAAGTTTAAATTTGATCAAAGTTCTCCTATTAAAACCCCAATGGCAACCAATGTAAAATTGGATGCTGATGCCAGTGGCAAAGCTGTTTCAGTAACAGCTTACAGAGGTATGATTAGGAGCTTGCTATATTTAACTGCTAGTAGACCTGATATTATGTTTGCCACCTGTTTGTGTGCTAGGTTCCAAGCTGATCCAAAGGAATCTCATCTAGCTGCTGTTAAAAGAATCTTCAGATACCTGAAGGGCACACCAGGTTTGGGTCTTTGGTATCCCAAAGACTCAAGCCTTGAACTAATAGGTTATTCAGATTCTAATTTTGCAGGCTGCAGGCTAGATAGGAAAAACACAACAGGTGGATGTCAACTCCTTGGTGGTAAGTTGATAAGTTGGTGTAGCAAGAAGCAGAACTTAGTGTCTACTTCTACTGCTGAAGCTGAGTACATTGCTGTTGGAAGCTGCTGTGGGCAGATTCTGTGGATGCAGCATCAGCTTGAAGACTATGGGCTTGTGTATAGGAAAACTCCTATTCTGTCTGATAACACAAGTGTCATAGCCATTTCCAACAATCCAGTATTTCATTCAAAAACAAAGCATATTGAGGTCAGACATCATTTCATCAGGGATCACATTCAGAAAGGTAATGTAGAGGTAAAATTTATTTCCACCAATGAACAGCTTGCAGACATTTTCACCAAACCTCTTGATGAAACCAGGTTTAAATTTACCTTGTCAGCAAGCTGGGCATGTTAAACAAGAGTGACTAAGTGTCCTCAAAGGTCTAAGACTTTGTATGTCTCACACTGCTCAAGTTTCTCAGAACAGCTTAGACAGAACAGGTTATGCATGTTCTGTACTTGGTCATTTTTCTGAAAAACTTGAACAGCTTGAGTATATAACAGGTTGAACAATAACAGCTTGCATGTCAAAGCCTGCTCTTATGGTCTATTCTTCACCCTGCTCACTCCTTCACACTGGTATACAAGACATTGTCCTGAAACCTGTTCAATTATTGAACACAACCTGATCTTACATTAGAGCACAGGTTGAAAGCACAGTGTGAAGAGTGAACAACTTGAAAAATGAACAGCTTGTGATGACCCTACTCATCACAGGTTTGACCAACAGCTTAGACCAACAGTTTTTAACTACCTTTCTTCACAATTAAGTTACTTAATTTTTGTTTTTATTTAACTTAATTACTGCGGATAATGTGGGTTACGTGTGTTAGTGATTAAAAAGGGCTCAAGTGGTCTGACAAACGGTCTGACATGGACAACCGTTCCGTTTTCCGTTAATGACCTTTTCAAATCAACCGCCCAAATGTTTCTCTCTCATACCCACTCACATTCAAATCCTATAAATACCCCCTACTGTTTCATCTTTGTCTTCCTCACTATTTCCAGAAATCCTCAAGAACCCTAAATCGACTAAGTGTCTTCTGCTTCTCAAAATCCCAAACCTTCACAAATGGCTCAAAGAAACAACCCCTTTCTTCCAGTATTCGTTGGTGATGATGTTGTGAAACACTCATCAGTTACCACGATGCTGACCATCAAGCCCACCAACCACATTGCCAACCTAACCATTCCCAAAAACTATGTGGGGAAGGGTTATGAACAGATGGTGGAATTTCTAAGAGTTCATCCGCTGAACTACGCAATGACTGCCACTCCTGGTGTCCTGTACCAGGAGATGGTGTATGAGTTTTGGTACACCTGTGCCTACAACCCCAACACCAAAGTCATTAAGGGCAGTATTCTCAATGGGATTCAGACCATTGAGATAACAACTGGTCTTCTCAGGGAGGTTCTTCATCTGCCAACTGCTGAACCATATGACAAGCCTCAACCTGAAAATGACCAAATGGGAAATTTGCTCCGTTTCTGTGGTGTAGCAGAACCCAAAATCGGAGCAACACTGTTCAGGAAGGACTTATCCCCAACCTACAATTTCTTATTTGCCTCAGTGGTAATGTGCTTCGGAAGTAAGGTTGGCTCATTTGACCAACTAAGCCGTGATGAAGTTCCCATCGTTCTACAACTGGTGGATGGGACTACAATAGACATGGAACAGTGGATTTTTTTAAATTTGAGGAACCTGATACAACAAGAAAATCATTCAGCTGTTGTTCGGTATCCAAGGTTTCTGAGCCTCATCTTCAAGCATCATTGTGGTGAGCATTTATATAACTCTCAGCCTTTACTTAAGACTGCTACATTCCCTGTAATAAGGAATAGAGTTTTCTATACACCTGTTCTACCCAATGAGCCTCCTCTTTCAACACCCATGAGGAGGCTGTTAGGATTGGTGGAAGGACCCTCTGATGTGAGGGTAGATCCTGAAACTGCTCCCAAGAGAAAATCCAAAACCAGGGCCAAGCTTGTTAAAAGGACCCTGGCAACCACTAAAGCTGGGTCTGTCCACAAGAAGGCAAAAACAGCTCAGCCTGAGTTTGCTACCTTAGCCTCTCTGGCTGAGGGGGAGCAGGCTCCTCACCCTGGTTCATTCGTTGAACCTGAAGCCTCTGTGGCTGGTGCCTCTGTGGCACCTGAGACCATGAAACAGGCCAACCCCACTGTTCCTGACCCTGTCTCACAACCTGTCCAATCTGAACCTCTTTCCCCTCCAACCTCACCCACATCATATCATATACTATATCATCGCAAATCCATCGCCAAAAAGAAACCAGCTACCACAACAACCCAAACTAGCCCCTCTGTTCCCTCTCAACAGGGTTCAGTTGAAAAAGAAGCAACTCCTGCTGCCTCTCCTATTTTGGGAAAAGGTTCAACACACTTGGAGCCTGCTTCACTCGATCATGAGTCTACCCAGAGTCAGCCTAGACCCTCTGGTTCCACCCAACAGGAACCAGTTGTACAAACGGAGATAGCCACCTCAACTATTCCAGCCTCCCAACAGGCTGAGAATATTGAAAGACAGGAGACCTCTCCACTCCATACTGAGTCCACACTGTCCCCACCTCAAACTTCTTTACACCCTGAGTCTGCACGAGGTGTCCACACTGCTGGCTTAGACCAACCAGTAGATCAGCCTCAATCTTCTGCTCCTTATGATATAGCTGTTCAACACCAAACAGCTGCTGAGGGACCAACAACCCAAGCTGATGAACCTCAGGGAACATATCATCCCTTGGGTGAGGCTGCCCCTTCTATGCAAACTCCATCAGCAGGTTTCACCACTGCTGATGTTGAAATGCAAATTCCATCTCCCCATGATGAGGTACTTTTAAACCAAGGTACTGCATAGGGAACAACCACTGGCCTTAATGAAGGTGCTGCAAACCAAGCAGTGTCTGAAAGGCTACCTTCCTCTACCCCCTCTCCTGATGATGCAGCTACTGCCACTGCTGAAGGACCCATTGATCCCTCCAAACTGGGAAACCTCACTTTTGCCCAGGCTGTGGAGCTTCTTTCTACCATACCCTCTCCTTCTCCTTCACATCCCCATACACCAGCCTCATCCTCTTCATCACCATCTACTCACTCCAAACAATCCACTCATACACCTCCATCCCCTAAAGACCTGCCTTTGAAGGATTAGGTTTCCTTGCTGACCAACAAAGTTGGTTCTTTAGAAACCTATATGTCCTCTCTACCCTCTCTTATTTCAGACTCTGTGTCTGAACAGCTTAAGGGATTTTTTGATTTGTTAAAGGATTCCATCCCAGCCACTCCATCAACTGACAACACCTCACAGCTGCTTGCACTCACTGCACAGCTGCAAGCTGTCTCCACCTCTCTATCCTCAATTCTTTCACTCCAACAGGACTCTGTGTCCTCACTGACAGCTATTTCTCAACAGCTGTCATCTCTCCTAACTTCTTGCAATTCTGCACTTCCTGCCACTCTGGCCAGCTTGAATACACTTATTGGTTCTCTATCCAATTCTGTGCCATCAAACCTTGCTGATGTGCAAGATTCTCTTGAACTACATCTTGCACAGCTTCAAAGTTTGCTGTTCACAGCTTCTGATAGAGACAACATTATCAAGCTGACTTCCCTTGCTGATACCCAAACCTCTTCTCTTCAAACCTGTCTTTCCCAACTTACAGAGGTGAAGGACAACCTGGCTTTCTTAGTGACTAGCCTGGTTGGCCCCAAGCCTGTTGCCAAAACTGCTGGCAAGCCTGCTGACTATGTGTCTTCAGGCAGACCAGGTGTTGAAGGTGCTGGTACATCTCCTTCAAAGGAGGAGAAGTCGTCTGCCTCGAAGACTAAGTCTAAGGGGGAGAAAACTTCTTCTCCTAAGGAGAAATCAGTACCTACAATACCCACTGGTCAACCAGCAAGGACATCAACTACAAGTACAATGGAAGGTGCTTCCCAAGCTGCTCAGCCTACTCAGCCTGAATCTCCAAACCCTGCTCAGTCTAAGGGGGAGGGATTCATTCCTGAGGACAGGCCAAGCAGCAGGATGAGGCATCTAATTTTACAAGAAGAAGAAGAAGAAGAAGAGGAATTTCCTGAAGCTGCTATTACTACAACAGCTAAAGGAAAAGAAAAAGCAGCAGTTGATCCTCAACAGCAGAAAGCAGCAGACCTCAAGTCTCACAAAGCCAGGGCCAAGGAAATGGGTCTTCCCTTGGACAAGTATTTTGAGTTCAGGGATGAACAACTTCAAGCCCTGGAAGCTCTAAGAAAAGAAGAGGCCTCTACCAAAGCTGCCAGAACTTTTGCAATTCAAGAGGCAAGTAAAATCAAAATGCCCTCTCTGGATATGCAAAAGAAACTGATGGAAGCTGCTAAGGAATCAGTAGGTGAAAAGGAAAGTGAATAGGTTAAGGGTGCTCTGGTCTCTGTGACCAAACCAAAACAAGCATCCTCTGTAAGGGCCCAATTCCATTTTGACAACTTGGCAAGGAAAAAGTTTCAGGATGTAGCTGACAGAAGGCTTGCCAAGGAAGCAATTGTCAAAGCTGTTCCCATATCAAGAAAAGGCAGTCAGTGGAAATTGAAAATAACCAGGATGGGTGCAACAGGCCCAGAACTGGACACTTATGACAACATTGATGTTGCACAGATGGGGTACAGGGAATGGGTTGAGTTGGCAGTTGCTCTGAGCGAGTCTAAGTCAGAAACGGCTAAGACTGCCAGGGCATATGTCAAGAAGTTGATGGAGAGAGTGAAGGATCTTGGCCTGATCTCAAAAGAAGTTAGTGAGGGTGTCTATGTGACACAACCCAAAATAAAGGCCAGGAGGACAAGGAAGGATACTGAGCTTGAACAACTCCTCATTTTAATTGAACAGGGTGACTATGCTATTGAGATGAAAGGAATTGATTACAGCCTGCCTAGTGGAGTAGAGTTTGAAGAAGGCAAGATAATTGAAGAGCCTGAGTTGGGGGCATTTTTTGTAGATCCTTTAACTCAGAAGAAATGCTTTCAGAGGGCATCAGATCTATACAAGGTGGATCTGAGACAGCTTGTAGTCTTCAGACTTGCAGCTTCATTTAGGCAATCAACCAGGTGGAGATGAGAAATACAGTTTCTACCAATTCAATCAACACAATACAATTAATAAGATCAATCAATGTAATCAAAACTAACCGAATGATTGGATTTAAGATCGTGATGATTACAATACGTTGAAGTGTAAAATCCTTCGTACAGTGCAGCTGCTTCTCAAAAGTTAATGCGTACAAAATCTGACAGATCTCTTACACTCTAGAAAGTCAACATGACTATTTATATACAATTACAAACTATAAGGAAATTACATATTAAGTCCCTAGACTTTAATCTTTCATCAACTAAACATATTCCAACAATCTCCCCCTTTGATGAAAGAAGCAAAGTCTTCATGTTGACAATCCAAGCTTCTGTTCAAATCTTCGAACACTTTTTCTATCTGACAGCCTCCATTCAATCTTAGAGATAAATTCAACCATGAGTTTTCTATCGTTAACTGACAGAGCACCTTTCTTTGTCTTCCTCTTCTGATCTGCTGCCAGTTTGCCTTTCAGACCAGTCAACACTTTAATCAATGTTCCGTCAGAAAACTTATTCAGTTCAACACTTCTCATGGCTCTCAATCTTTTATTTCTATCTTTGTACATGACAGCTGGATGTTTCACCATTATAACTTGAAATTCTTTAAGCTCACCAGCAAATTTAATATCTCTGTGAGGCGCAGTCATGTTTATCTTCCTCATCCCTCTCTCAACTCCAATCTGTAAATCTTGCACTGACATTAATACCAGTTTGGTATGCATAAAATGAAACAATGTCTTCAGCGCAAATCTACAATGTTCGTTCCTTTTATTCCTGCACAGTTCGTCAAAAAGATCTTCAATATCGACCAAGTGCATGTTGAACATGTCGGCTTCAGTGAATACATACGTGTTTCCATCGGACCTGGTAACAGTAAACTTCGGATAAAAAATCTTAACAAATCTTTCCTTTTCAATCATCACCAGATCTACTATCCTGAATTCACTCTTCACCTTCTCAACCTCTTGAGTCTTATTTCTTAAGAAACTGGCATAGTTGACCAGATTGGGCATGTTCGGCTCTAAAACTCGGAATAACTTGAGAAATGAACAGGGAGCTTGTTTCTTGCAAAAAATCCTTTTCTCCAAAATATCTTCAATATAAGGCATCTTATTCCTTTTTCTGATGAATTCAGCAGATCTATTCTCTGGAAGCTCTAGCTTTTTCACCTTCTTCTTGCTTATCTCATCTTTATTCAACAAAGTCAACATATCTTGAATTTCTCTCTGCACCACTTGTTGAGCTTCAAATCTGAGTCTATGTTGTTTCTTAGACTCATCGGCAAGCACATACTCGTTGAAGAATCTATCCATTACCTCAACCTCATTCAGTATGACCTTTTCTTGTGCAACACTGCTCTCAACTGGAAACTCTTCAAATTCCTCTTTAACTTGAATAACCACCTCAGGCTTTTCAACCGTTGGTGTCAAATCAGTATCCTTCAAAATCTCTTCAACTAACCCTTCCTCCTCCTCAATTCTTTCAGCTCTGAAATCAACATCAGTTAAGGCAATTATATCATCATCTTCTGATACTTCAATGTACTCCTCCCTCTCTTCTCCTATACCTTGAATACTTAAATCTTGATTTTTCTCTTGATTGTCTTCATCTGAATCAATATATTCGACAAAGTGATAGATATCAGACTGAATGTTCAAAGGAACTGGAACATCTTCATGAAGAATCAATCCCAGCTCTCTTTGTTCACCAGCTGAATCTTTTGAGCCTCCAGCCTCTTTCTCTTGAACTTCCGGTTCCTTTTCTGGATACGTAATCATTAATAACCCAGGCGTTGGTTCATCAAGCTTTCTCCTCTTCTCCCCCTCATGAGGAGCATCATCGGAGTCCTCATCATGCTCATCATGTTTCCTTTTGGATGAGGAAGCTTGAGCCTTACACGTCTCTTCTACTGCAGCTACTCTTTCAGACAAATTTCCTAAAGCCGTTACCACTGTATTCTCTAAACTGATCATGCGTTCTCTCATCTCGTCAAATTGATCAAAAACAAAATCTTTTAACTCTTCCTTCAACTCCTCTATTGCTTGTTTTGATTCATCTCTTTTAACCGACTCCTCCGCAACATCCTTTCCCTTCAAAAACTTCTGAATGTTAGACATTTGAGCCATGACCTCAGCCAGTTGGTTAGATACATGCTTGTTGACTCCAGAAACAACTGCATTCAAGGCTGTTGACAGAGTTGATTCGGTCACAAACGGGGATAAACTCACTACTGGGTCACGAAGACTTCCAGTTGACACAACATTTGAACTGGTAAACAGAACTTCTGTGTGGCCAGTGCTCAGAGTTGGTATTTGCGTTTCTCTGACTGGACTTCCACCCTCTTCAAGTGACGGAGCAACAAATGCTTCCATTACTAAGGGTGTTCCGGTGGGAACACGAAGTTCGGCCACACTGACTTCAACGAATGAAGTCGACTCAAGTGTCCTAATGTGTATAGGATCTAGACTCAGTGAATCAAATGAAGTCGTACACACGGGCAACTGTGTACTGGTTTCAATATCCATCAAGTCCAATTGACTTTCGGATAGATTGTGTGTTTCATCCCGGTGAGCAAATGAAACAATCTCCTGTTGAGAGGAGATTGAGTGGATAGGAGGGTGTGCAGTCGTCAGTGGGATACTGACTTGTTCAATGCTAACTCTCATAGGAGAGCTAACAGTGGATGTGGTTAATTCCCGGCTTTCTGGGCTTAAGGGCACCCTCACACTCTCTACAGCGATGTGCTCAACCTCAATCATCATTCCCCCTCCTTCATGATGATCTCCACCATCATCACCATCATCATCATCATCACCCTCTCCCTCTTCTTCTTGAATATCAGATAGAGTTCTCTCAGAATCAGATTTCTCTTGTTCTTCCTCACCACCCCTCACACTTCCTTCACCCTCACTCTCAGAACGGCTAACCTGAACTTCAGCCCCTTGCTGAGGTTCCGCTATCCTTAAAGCTCCTGGGCTAAGAGAACCCGGTTCTTGGGTCTCTATGGGAGCATGATCTATTCTATATAACCTCACATTTTCACTCTCAGGATCTGCATACTTCAGTAAATATTCAGGAATCGGCATGATATTTGCATTAGGAGAGTCCGGCACTTCATGTAGACTCATCATAACATAGTCTGGGCATCGTTGAGAGTTGGCTCGCTTTGGAATATTTTCATTTGCCCTTAAGATCCCTCGAATAAGGATCTGTATAAATCTCTGAAGTGGCACAAATTTCCTTGCTCGATTTGTTGTTTTTGCAAGCACAACCTCCTTTAGATCCTCCCATATGCACTGAGCAAAGTCATAATGTTTATTGAATGCTATCCCATGAAAGATTCTCAAGCAGTGAATGCTGCATCTGTCAATCCATGTATGCTTAGATGTCATACACCTATTGATGATCCCAAATAACGTATACCATTCGCCATTCAATCCATTTCTATGAAACTTTGAGCTCTTCGGAAGTGGTTTTGAGTAGCCTAGGCAGATTAAATCATGAACCAGCTCTTCATCAGAAACAAAGTCTTCAAAATCTGCCAACTCAGGGAAATTCACAGTATCTATACGTCTTGGAAGAAACAAGTTATGACGCAGTCTTGCTAGGGTGATTTTCGTTTTGAACTGGTCAATTGTTACTTTGAAGTGGTGATTTCCGTCCGCGGGAACAAATTTGACAGTGTGCCAAAATTGTTGTAAGTACACTTGAGGAATAGACGGTTTGTATTGTAATAGATAACCTAGTGGATGACCTTTCAATATGTCCACTATGATAGGATGGCTTACTTTGATGACTTTGGTATCAAGACGATGATTATTGTCACGAAACGGAAGGCAATGTTTTGGTTTTACAAGTTGGTTATCAGGAATAATATGGGTTTGTGAGGAACGGGCTATAGAAGTTGATCGGACTGGGGTAGAGACGAGAGTATGGTTTGATGATGATTGAGCATCAGAGGAATTAGAATTTTGGGATTGTACAGGAGATGCCATTTGAATACCTGTAAAAATAAAATTTATGTTAGATTTACCAAGTACACAAAGTACAACCTTCAAAATGTAGAAAAACTTGTAACATTTTATCAGAAATTGCAATAACTTGTGATTTTCTGTTTAAAGCATCGGGATTCCTGACAATAACTACAGATGAATCTGATGATTCTGATTCTGACGATGTACTGCTGATTACCGCTCTTTTCTCCTTTTTGAGTTTGTATTTATACTTTTTCTCCGCCAGCACAGCTAGTGGATCAGCAGTTTCTTTTTCCGCTTTCTTCTTTCCAGACATTTTCCTCAAAACAACTTCTTGATAGTTGTCGAGGTTTTCAAATATCATATGAAAATCCATCTCCTCTATGTCTTTCGTTTGTTGGATGATCATAGCGTATTTTTCCCACTCTGGATTTAGGACATTTAAGAATTTGACATTGATGTCCAAGTTGGACTTCGTCACTCCGTTTCTTTTGACCTCACTTACCAGATTTACAAATCTGAGATAAGTGTTTTCCAGAAGTTCACCTTCACGGGCTCTAAAGTTTTCAAAAGTCATTAAACTATTCCTAGCCCTATTTGTAGCAGCTCTGTCTGATCCCCGCATGATTTTGCACACTTCATCCCAGATGGACTTAGCAGTCTTTGTGTTTGTCAGACAAGTGTATATATCATTGGGGATTGATATCAACAATAATTTTCTGGCTGTCTTGTCCCCTAATTTTCTCTTTTTCTGTGCCTCTGTCAGATTTGTGACCTCAACAGTCCTCGGTGGTATTGGGGGATTGCCAGTTGGTACTCCTGGGATTGTTTCCATAAAGATTGCTGGTCCTTCAGTTAATGACTTCAGCATTTCTTCAGACAGATCATGGAAACTTATAAATTCCAGAAACCTTTCCCGCCATTGAACGTATTCACCCCTGTATAAGATTGGGGGTTTGGTTTCGGATCCCATAGCAAGTGCATCTTTAGACATGTTGATTGTTTGTTGGGAAACTTTGACCAAGATCAAATGAACTCCGAATGAGATTGAAAATTTGATCACACCTTGAAACACAGATTAGTACTGAAACACAATGACTTGTTAGTAGCAATAAGCAGTTTAAATCAAGCAGTGAATTGTGTTTGTATGTATGTGTGTGACAAACTTGAATGATTCTTGTGTTTATGAGTGAAACTTGAATGAATGTAGTGTAAGACTTGATTGAGTTTATGATAAAACTCGATTGATTCTTTCACTGAAACTCGAATGAGTGTTTGATCAAACTCGAATGAGTGTTAGATCAAACTCGAATGAGTATGTGAACAAACTCGAATGAGTATGTGAACAAACTCGAATGAGTATGTGAACAAACTCGAATGAGTATGTGAACAAACTCGAATGAGTATGTGAACAAACTCGAATGAGTATGTGAACAAACTCGAATGAGTATGTGAACAAACTCGAATGTGTCTTACAATAAACTCGAATGAGTCTTATAAGAAACTCGAATTGTTCTTATACAAAACTTCTTGTATAAAATTCGAATTGGTCTTATATAAAACTCGAATGAGTCTTATATAAAACTTGAATTGTTCTTATACAAAACTCGAATGAGTTTTGTATAAAATTCGAATTGTTCTGAAATTCAAGTTGTCAATTTGAATTGTTTGGCAACTTGATTAATATTAAGACACAACTCGATTAACACAGATAAGCAACTCGAATTACACTTGTACTCAACTCGAAGTACACATATACTCAACTCGAATTACACATATACTCAACTCGAATTACAAAGGTACTCAACTCGAATTGTTAAGGTACTCAACTCGAATTGTTAAGGTACTCAACTCGAATTACACACTGGATGTGTATATTTCGAGTTTCTTAGTATTTTCAGGTTTTACAAGTCTGAAATTCAGATTAAACCAAATTTTTTATCCAATTTCACTCAAATTGTAATCGAAGGTAAGGTTTTTGAATACAAACACTTTTTGTTAAGCACTTTTATGTAAAAATGGATCTAAACCAGACTTTTTCAATGAAACAGTACCGGTTTTGACTTTTTCAAAAATTTCAGAAAATTCCTTAGATCTTTTTCTGTGTTTTGAAATTCAAATCAAGTTTATATTCAGTAGATTCGTTTTTGAAACCTGAACCTTCGATCCAATTATTACTTTGAATGATCAACAGAATCAAAACCCCTATTGATTTTAGGGTTTTTCCGAAAAATACTCAAGAACACGAAGAACAATTTCAATCTCAAACAGAATAATTCATTCCTAATGCTCTGATACCAATTGAGAAATACAGTTTCTACCAATTCAATCAACACAATACAATTAATAAGATCAATCAATGTAATCAAAACTAACCGAATGATTGGATTTAAGATCGTGATGATTACAATACGTTGAAGTGTAAAATCCTTCGTACAGTGCAGCTGCTTCTCAAAAGTTAATGCGTACAAAATCTGACAGATCTCTTACACTCTAGAAAGTCAACATGACTATTTATATACAATTACAAACTATAAGGAAATTACATATTAAGTCCCTAGACTTTAATCTTTCATCAACTAAACATATTCCAACAGGAGAGCAGCAGTCTGGGATCAGCTCAGAGGCTTTTATGAAAGAGGTAAACTTCAAGATCCCAAGTTTATGATCCTCAGAGTTGAAATCCAAGACTTGGAGGAAACAATGGAGGAGCTTGAAAAATTGTTTGAAGGACCACCCCCACTTAAGTGAAGTCCATCTACCATCTGGGTAGGTGAAGAATGGAAGCTGTCTATCAGTTGGACATGCTTACCATTATCTACTCCCAACACCAACAGTCCAAAACCTGCTGTACATTAGTTGTACTTCAATTACATAAGTTGTAATTTTTTATTTACATTAGTTGTAATATACATTAGTTGTACTTTTGTAAAAACATGTGTTGTTTTATGAAGTCAAGAATCAGTGTATATATAAACTGATCTTTTACTTTACTTTGATGTTGTAATTTTATTTCATCAAATGTACTGTAAAAATATATAGTGATTTTTGATAAGCCAAGCTTAGACTGGTTATTGCAAATAGGGGGAGATTGTTAGGCACAAAAAGGCCTCAGTCAAACGTGTTCTGCATCTAAGGGGGAGATTCTTAATCAAACCTGTTGATGCACTCGAAAGGTATAATTTAAGGCCTGTTTATGCCTTAATGAAACCTGTAAAGTGATTTGCAATATCAGTTAAAGCTATTCTATGTGTTGCATGTGTTGCAACAAAGGCAGTTTGTCCAAGCTGTTCTGTCTGCTGAACAGGCTGGACATAAACTGTCTACGCTGCTCTACACTGGTGAGCAGCTTGGGCAGTTTACAAGTCATCTGTTCTTTGGGAACAGATCCTGTTCTTTGTGAACAGGCTAAAACACTTTATGGAATATGTTTCCAAGTCCTCATGTATTGTTTTTGGCTACAAGATCAGTTTACAAAGTCGAAGACAAAGTGGAAAACAGAACTGCTCAGCCTGCTCAAGCTGTTCTGTCACATGAAGACAAAAGGATATTTGAAAAAGGGCGACAGACCTTTTCTTATATCAAAATAGGCCTTAACAAAGGAAGAAAGACGCAAAGTTGGCATTCCTTATTTAGTTAAAGCTTATGCAACAGTAGACAAAGAGAAAATACAAAAGTTCTGCCCACATGAAGACAAGTCTGCTTTTCAGAATGTGCAGAAAAGTTTATGTTGTCTTTTCAACAAGACTTCCCACTTTTACTTTTCGTCCAATGAAGAAGCTTCACTAAGATCCTCTGAGTGAGTATAAAAGGAAACTTCCAAGGATTGAAAGAAATAGCAGAAAGCTAAGTGCTGAGCCAAGAGTGTGAAATCAAAACGTGCATTAGAGTGTGTCTTTTCATGCATGCAAGTCTGCTTGAATAAAACTGTGCTTTGTGCTTAAGTTGTTCTTATTCAAGCTGTCCTTCTGAGTCTTGTAAACACAGTGAGTGATTCTTAGTGAGTTTAATCATCGTAACTAGTTTAAGTCTGTCTTAGACTAGTTAACATATTGTTGTATCTGTCATCTCAGCTTGAACCTTTCCGCAGTCAAGCTTGTTTGTAATTAACATTTGTTGATAATACATACAAACATTGAGAAAATAGTGTGTAGTTTTTAAATTGCTGTATTCACCCCCCCCCCCCTCTACAGCTTAAGGCTATATACTTGGGAAACCTCTTGCGACCTACAATATATATATATATATATATATATATATATATATATATATATATATATATATATATATATATATATATATATATATATATATCAAAGTAAGTAAATCAGTGATGCACCTAACGATATGTTTATAAGTGTCATAAAATCAACTACACGCATAGTGATGTGTATGATGAGTAATGGTGCCGAATGGCTTCAAACGACTAACCAAATCAACTCTACAATCCAAACGGTAACGTCCGGATTCCCCAGAATTGGCGCGTGAAATTACCGATAAGTACAATAAAACTGATAATCCTAATATTAAGGGATAAGTATGCGAAGTTTAGGCCCAGAGAGGTATCCGTTCCCACGAATAAGGAGTTGAAGAGTATAAAGGCCTCTGGGGCCAGCAGAGAAGGTACATGATTTCTTGGCTAATTTTCATACACACGTATTGCTTCTCGCCATTAACTGACTTAAGCATCGGAGTGTCTTCCCGAGGAGACCCCTCCTTGGTTTTTGCAAGTTGTATTTCTCGCCGTCAAGAAGAGAAGGGATTTTCTGGTCATCTGTGGGACCGACTATTAGAAAACAACCTGAGAATGTCTGGAAGTAACTTCTCCAATGCTTTTGTGAGTCTTGAAATGCCAAGAATAGCAACGATGAATCAAGAAACTCCACCGACTCTCGACCAGTACTGCTTCCGTTCACACCTGGGCGATTCTCAAAAGAACAAGTCGAGAATTTCTTGAAAGATAACGCCACACAGTTGAATGCTATGATGGAGCATTACAGCAGAAGGCATATCACTGTGGGGATGATCCCAGGTAATCTTTTTCCTGAAGACGAGGTTCCAAGTCCTCCAGGGGTAATGATTCCGCCCATAACCCATCCCTTATTAAGAGGAGTATATTCGCAAACAAGTGACCGTACATTGGTGGCCACTAACCACCCACCCACGAGGGTTCTTGGAAGAACAAACTCAATGCTGATCGGGTCCATTCCAATTCCTACGGAACACCCATCCCATTGTAACCCTTGAGCCTGGGTGTTCAAATCCGAATGACAACGTTTTCAAACCATAATAAGCGTCTGAAAGTCTGAATAGTGTTCCACATGTCGAATGCAACTCATTAACTCATACGATCGCAAGTTTTCCATTACAGAAAAGTCTAGATTTGCCTCATGAGATCCGAATGTATGACAGAACGACGGATCCAGAGGATCATCTAAAGCTGTTTGAATCCATCATGGATCTTATACAGCATCCTATGCCTATTTGGTGTCGAATGATTGCAGCCACGTTGCTAGGGACCGTGCGTTTGTGGTACAACAATTTGCCAAAATCTTCAATAGACAGTTATGATGAGTTTAAAGTAAAGTTTCGCGCCAATTTCCTACAACAATGAAAAATCCAAAGGCATGAAGCAGAGGTCCTGAGTAAGGGGCAGAAGGAAAGTGAAACCATCCGGGAGTATTACAAAGGATACTTGCTAGAAAACCAGCAGATCGGCAATCGATTTGACAGTTGGTGGTAACTGGTTTCATAATAGGGTTAAGACTAGGACAGTTATACGAAGAGTTCATGAGAAACCCGCCGAAACCGTCGAGGACATGATGACCCGCACTCTTTCATTCATACGCTCCAAAGAGTCTGTGGCTGAAAAATGACTCATGATGAGCGGAAAACGGGAAAAGATGGATAGAGAATCCCACCTGTCTAGCCGAGAGGGGCGAAAAGACCATAAATGAGATGAAAGATCTCCATACGGGCATTCGGTATTAACCAAGACTCCAAAGGAGATCTTAGCAACGGAAGACATGCGTTCAAGTTTTAGACCGCCGAATAAGATACAAACACCAGTGTATAGACGAGACAAATCCAAATTGTGCGATTTCCACGAAGATTTCAGTCATGAGACGAACAGTTGTGCAGACTTGAAACGAGAAATTGAAGCTTGTGTGAGAAATGGAAAGCTAGCCCACCTAGTAAAGAGAATCAAGAACAAATTTCCCCAGAAGGAGCACGCAACTACTCAAAGACAATACGCGTGCCAACGGTCTGACGGGAAAGAGGATCAAAAACCTACGGAACTCACCCCAGAGTAGAAAAAGAGATAATGGTCTTCAATTATGAAGGCGAACGACCCCTGAAGCGAAGGAACAACAGGATCCCAACTATCCATTTTTCAGACGATGATAAGCCAAAAGAGGTAAGCGGCCTAGAACCACTCCTCATATTGGCGGTGATAGGCAATCAGGGGATCCATCGTGTCTACATAGATACGGGCAGCGCCGTTGAGATAATGTACGAGCATTGCTTCGAAGAAATGCCTGCGCGGTTCTCGGGGGGGGGGGGGGGGGGGGGGAAGCTTGGCCTTTAGGAGAGATAAGGCTCCGAGTGACCCTTGGAGTGGACCCGTACTACTGAACGGAGCTATTAGACTTTCTAGTCATAATATCGCAATCCCCTTACAACATGATCTTTGGTCGTCCGGCCCTTCGGCAGTGGAGCATGATCCCGTTGTTAATGCAGAAGTAGAAGGGCTAGTTAAGGCAGGAATCGTACGAGAAGTAAAGTATCCGGAATGGATCAGTAATCCACTATTAGTAAAGAAATCGGATGGAAGCTGGCGTATGTGTGTCGATTTCACGAACCTCAATAAAGCTTGCCCAAAAGATAGTTATTCGCTCCCAGAGATTGATCAAAAGGTCGAGTCACTTAGTACCTCCAAGTTCAAGTGTTTTTTGGACGCATACAAAGGGTACGACCAAATCAAAATGGCAGAATCAGACGAAGAGAAAACAACCTTTTACACAGAACGCGGAATTTACTGCTACCAGAAGATGTCGTTCGGCCTAAGGAACACGAGGGAAACCTACCAAAGGTTGATAGACAAAGTATTTTCCTCTCAAATAGGGCGAAATATTGAAGCGTACGTAAATGACTGTCAGAATCTAAATATAATGAAAATTATGAATAACCAAGATTAACTGATTTGAATTTATCAGAGTATAAATCAATATTTGCTTTGAATCAAAGTTTAATTAAGAAGTTTGCGGAATAACACTTAATTATTTTAACAAAAACTTTCAGAATCAATAATAGCATAAAACATAAGAAGTAATCAAGACTGTTTGATTCTGAATCAATGATTACACATCACCTCTACTGTGTATTAGACAAGACACAACGTTCTGGGGTTTTACACCTTGAGGCGTTGAAAACTTGAACAATAAAGCAATTACAGACTCAAAATATGTAGAAAACTCTTTCTCTATGCGTATATCTTCTATACATCTTCTGTCTATTTATATTGCTTAGTACGTGTTTCCTTGAGGACTATGATCTCTCGAGAGTTAGCTGGAATCTTCGGAGAACTCCGAAATCAGCACTATTCTGTTATGAAACTGTTGAGCAGCTGAATGACTTGGCAGCCTGAACTGAGCAGCTTGAGTTATTTTGCTCTGGCAGCTTGAACTTTATACTGGCAGCCGAGTTTCTTCAACATGCAGCATGAACTTTGGTACTTACACGAAATTCTACTAACAGTCGAGAAGTCAAACTAACAGCTTGAGTATACTTAAACTATTCCCAACAATCTCCCCCTAACTTAAATCTTTAACAAGACTTTAAGTTCTATACAAATAAGGAAATGAAAAGTAAACTGTATTTACAAACCAAGGCTTTCAAAAACTTACAACTGTGCCAAGCTTCTGATCTATAGCCTTCAAAAATTCTCTCTTCTATCTTTCTTTATCACAAGAATCCTAACTGATTTTATTTGTAGCAGCTATCTTTTGAAAAATTATAAAACTCGAGATTGAAGAAATAACAAATCCATCTTTGAATTGAATTCTGTAGGTTCTGGATTTGACAAAAATAGTACTGTCCTTGATCGCTCTCCTTTCTTTCTCAGCATCTTCCATTCTTTTCTTGCAAATTCAGCATCAGCAACTGAACTTAGATTCTGAGAGTTGTTTTACTTGTGGAAGATCAGATCTGTCTTGAGAAACAGCCCTATGTGGTAATCTTTATTAGTTCATCCCTGGTCAGCTTATGGACCATCTGCCAGAATGTATCATACTCCTCTTCTGGTCCAGATTCTCTCCTTATCACAAACTTGACCCTTATATTTCTTTCATCCAGAGACCGGCAAACCAGTAGTGATTTCTGGCTTTGTGAAGTCATGTTGATCAATCAACTTTTCTATTTCCATAGCTTTTTGCAAATGGGGCTGAAAGATCACCCTCTTTAACAGATGATGTGAACAGAAACAGTAGGTTGATCAGTGGGAGCAGGTGCACTGGCAGCTTCCGTTTGGACTGGTTTTGTGATGGTTGGACTGATTGGGACGGTTGAACTTTTGGTACTGGCTGAACTGCTGAAGAGAATCTTGTTTTCTTTCTTTTCTCCATTTCTTTATCATGTATTTCCTGCAGCCTTTCAGTACTCATGGACTGAGCAATTTTCTTTGGAATGTCGCTCTTGCAACGGCAAAATTGATAAGAATCTTCTATTTTTAGCCTTGGTATGCCCAGTTGGCATCTTCTCTTCCTTTCACCTTGCTTGACCACAAACCCTCTTAGGTAATCTCCTAGGTTTCTCTCTTGCATTGGGCATGGGTTTGCTGGTCTAAGGCCTTATCTGTGTTCTTCTGCTGCACTTTCTGGCCATCTCAGCATCAAAGGCAATCTGGGCTTCTCTGGATAAAATTTGTGCTTTGGAGACTCAATGGAATACCCCTGCCCTTATCTTTTGTTAGCAGAAGATGTTAGCTTGGACTGAACTGGATGGAGCTTGAATGCCTTCTCTTATAACAACTCCAGTTGCGCTTGTAGAAGCAGCTGAGTTTCTAGGCTAACGCTTGAGAAGCTGTTGGGACTGCTAGCCTAGAATGGAGCTGTTGATGCTGCTTGGACTGGTGGTGTTGGAGCTTCTTGGACTGGATGGGGAACTTCCTGATTCTCCCCCTTTTTGGAGCATTGTTTTGTTCAAAAGGACTACAAACCTTTGCCACATGGGTTTGAATCAACTGCTCTAGTTTGATGAGCTTATTTCCACAAAGAGTAAACCCTTTGTGTAGATTAGCCAGTTTCTGATTGTGAGCAGCTTCTGCCTGTTTGAGTGCATGAATTTGTGCCCCCTGTGCAGCAATGATGGACATTGGTTATTCCAACTTGTTACAACAGGTTTAGCTTTGGATCCGTTAAGAGCATCAGTTGCAGGGCTAGTCTCAAGATCAGATAACACCAGGGGTGTTTGTGGTCTATCATGACATTAACACCAGAAGTAGAAACCTCTGGGCCCCTCTTTTCTTGGTACTGGGGACTTCCAGCTCGTGTTTGCACACTTGCTTTTGCCATGGGTGTGGTCTTAGAGATGTTGGCCCTGTCCTGTGCCTCTTGTGCAGAGACATCGTAGTGCCAGCCAAAAACCCATATGAACAGTCTCAGAAGAGATGTTCACCTCCTGATTGAGGTGGGGAGTGTCTCAATTGGTTCCCTTTGGAATTCTGTGCAGAAGGATCCTCCTGCACAGGGATATATGGCTTTGTCTAAGGGAGGAGGAGGAGGAGCACTCGTCCCCTTTTCCTTTTTATATAAGTATTGTAGGGGCGTTGTGGGCTGTACAAAAGGATCAGTGGGAATATCTGTTTCATGAGGATTGTGGTTGGGGTCCTGGGGTTGAATCAGTAATGTTAGGCTGTGGTCTGCTCAGGCCTCTCCTCTGTTTCTTGTGATTGATGTTCATCATTGCAGAGGGCAATGGAGCATCAATGCTAACAAAATTGGACACTGGCTTTATCAGCCTTTTGATGAAGATAGTGAGTGCCTATGGGAAACATATATCCTCTTATGAATTTGAAGCAGGCAGGTGTGTGCAATTATTTTTGCCAAAAATCGGGGATACATCAAAAATTTCCCATGCTTCCAGAATGATGCCTTAACAATCCTTGGGAAAGATCATATTGAAAAATTGAACGTTGTGCCAGTAGAAAAGCACACTCTAAAGGCAGTGGCAATATTTGAAGAAAATTGCGACCAACCAGTTCTTTCGGGGCTTAAAACATTGCTGTGAATAATATGCACAAGGTATTTCCATTTAGGAGAAAAGTGTGCTTTCAAGAAAGTAAAAGACAATCAGCAGGGCCCTATATCCGATATTTTGAAGACCAAAGTGTAAAGCAAGCGTAAGAGATAGGTCTTTTATACCTGTGGCATCTTGAGAGTGCAGATGATTCTGATGGACTCTCGGTGATATTGATGGTAGTACCATCGATTTTGGAAGTCAGGGTTAGGCACTCCATTGAGTTTGACATGGCATGATTCCAGAATTGCCTCAATATGAGAATGATATAGTGGGGTGATATTGAGGGCATAGTGGTATGGGCAGTGCCTGAGGTACAGTCCATCTCATGGAACGTGCAAGGTCAGTGTGTTTCAGGGTGTATGGGAGGCAGTTGTGTTCTTTTACGAACTCCATTGATCAAGAAACGACGGCTTGGGTTTAGGGTTTGAAGAGAATGTGTGTTAGTCAGAGAGAAAGCAGGAAGGCGCGTGGAAGAAGAATATGTACACTAGTAGTTACAATCGGAACGAAACTGGGACCCTTTAAAGGTTTTCGAAAGGTTAGGTCCCGCGCACACATTGGGAAGTACCTAAAAACCCTGCACCACTTTGACAGATCAAGTGAAAAAACTAGCAGTCCGAGAGAAATGAAACTAGCAGCATGAGAAAAGACTATTCCGGTGTTAGTGTAAATTGTGTGCAGATTTTCAATGGAACGGTGTTGTCCCCCTCTAAATTAGCATTATTGATGTGATGTAATAATAATAAGACAATTAATCCATCGTTTCACATACCCAATGTTGATATTAGGAAAAGTGAACTTCCTAAACAAAGGTGTTTGGAAAAGATAGATGCTAGCGGTCCTCAGTATTGATTTTGGTAACTGGATTTAACTTCATTTCATTACAATCTCTGATGAAGTGAAATCTGATTCTATATGCGTGGTTTTTGGGATTTCACTGGGTTTTGCACAATGCTTAATGGCAGCGAATGTCAATATAAAAGGAGTGGATAAGAAGAAATTCATACCATCGTCTCTCTAGCTGAGTTTGAATCCACATTACCTGGGAGCAGCCGCTTGCAGCTGCTACGTATTCTGCTTCAGTGGATGATGTTGGGAGACAGTTGTTTGTTTCTTGGCATTGCCAAGAGACCAGTCTTTGCTCCTAAGTATTGACATCACATCAGTTGTGGATTTCTGTCAATGTTGCAACCACATATTCACTGTCAGAATATGAGTTAGTTCAAAAGGAGGTCTTTGGGATACCACGGGCCTACAGTGGTGGGCTGCCTTAAGGTATCTGAAAATTCTTAACAACAACCAAGTGAGAATTCCTGGTGAACATTGAAACCTGGCACACACACAGACAGCAACATTATATCAGGTCTAGAAGATGTTAGTACATGAGAGATCCTATAAGGGATCTGTTAGATGATATGTCCACATCTATGCCGTCTTTTTGTATGAAGCTGTTATGAGGATCCATTGGAGTGCTTGCAACCTTTGTGTCTTATAGCCAAACTTTTCCAGTATGTCTTTGACATACTTTGATTGACTTATGAACTAGACAAGTAGGCCTTTAGGTCTTGACCTGCAGCCCTAAGAAGAATGTGAGTCCCCCATTGAACTCATTTGAAACTTTTTGTGCCTTAGGGCCTCCAACAATCTTTGACAACTCTATCATTAGTTGAGCAAAAAAATACAATGATGTCATCAAACTCGATCTGGATCAAGAAGACTCTCGCTCTTGATGTATTTAGCTGAAAAGTGTTTTGTCCAGAGTGCCTCTCTTGAACTCCTCTGTAGAAGAAGCTATGATGAAAGTGTGTCCTTACCATGCTCTCGGGGGCTTGGGCAAACCATAGAGAGCTTGTCTAGGCTTGTACACACGTCTCGGATCAACTTGCATAACTTCCTTCACAAACACCCGTCAGGCGTTTGACCACACATACACTTCCTCTCAATTGTCCATCCACAACGGAAAGCAGACCCTTAACTCCATTTGATACACTTAAACGCCTTTGAAAACCGCAATGTATATGCTTAGACAAGAGTCCTTGATGGATTACTTCTTGCTACTGGAGCAAAGAAATAAATAATCTATTCCTCTCTTGAGTTGTTACCCGTTGCTACTTCTTTTTTCTTTTTCTTTTAGCCTCTTGCCTTGTTCTTGAGGACTATCCCTCTTCTCATCCTCTTGTTTTGAAACATCCCACCCGTACCATTTTCTCTTACCTTTAGGAAGATCCACCAGAAGTCCACTTCCATTTGAATTTTAAAATGTTGTAAAAAGCTCTTTTGCATAGCTTCAATCAGACTAAATCTTTTAGGGCTTCTGATGCTTTTTGGGTTCTATTGAGAACTGAAGCCGTGTCCCATGTTCAAAAAGCATGCTAGGCTGAATTCTGGAAACGCTTGTTCAGCAAAGCAGATCAGTGTGGGCCCTCTTTCCGTGTATGGAACAGGGAGGTGCTTGGCAGTCACCCAGTATTTGATGA